>SOPF01027126.1:0-20708 GCA_012979155.1 Hypericum perforatum | reverse complement strand
ATATATATATATATATATATATATATATATATATATATATATATATAGAAAATGAGCTGAAACGAAAACTCTTATTTTCTCGTGTTCGACAAGTTACCAAGCAAGGAAATAATTGCAAGCCAAAATCAATAAGCTGTTTTTTTGCCCATAACTTCTGCATGGTTTTCGTAGATTAGGAGCTCTTCTCTCGGATTGGTCATCGAACCACCTCCGGAACTTTTTTGACTCTTCGTTATTTCAGATGTTTTACTTGATTCTTTATATAATAACTAAGCACTTTTAATATTCCATATTTCTGGCTGTTGATTATATCGGTCAGAAATATCAATATTTTATTCGAGTCACTTTTTCAATTAAATTATATTTTAAGATTGGAGTCGAATGAAATTTTTGAAAAGTAAAATAGTGTTATAAAAAATATTTAATATTTTTTTTATTTTCAAATCTGAAATCCAAAATTTATTGGTTCAAGCAAAATAATATCTTTATTAATTTATCTAAATATTTGTTAATTATTAATTTTTTTAAAAAGAATAAATAACACCTTTGAGGGAATTGAAAAAAAAAAACAAATTAACCAACTACCATATTGGAACTCCTCCACACAGCTGAAACTTGGAATTAAAGTTAACACACAGTAGTAGTAATATATATCTTAATCCTATTTTACTCTCATGTCGCGTCTAATGCATTCTATTAGACACTATGGCAGAGCCACATGAAAAAAATTGACCCCACTAAATTACAGACCCTACTAAATTACAAAATTTATGAATATTAATTATATTTTTTATATATTTTTTCATTAAAATTAAAAATTGATCCCACAAAAAATTAACAAATTTATAAATTAAAGTTAAATTTTATATATAAATTATTTTGTTCCGACTTCCGAAATTTTTTGGTTCCGCCCCGGTCATATATTCTTTGCATTTCCAGTTATTTATTAAGAAACGGACCGGCGGGTCACAGTCACTCTCGAGTCTTGAACAAGAAACTATCCGTGAAGCCCACGCCGAGCCAGCCGCCCTTTTATATATAAATATATATAAGTAGCAGTTACTTGCGGTTTCCACTTAAGAGAGAGCTAGATAGAATGGTGAGCTTCTTGTTGATGGTAACCGCCGAGCTCGAGAACCTGACCAACTTCCAGCCCCACGGCGGCCTCGACGATCCTTCTTTCTTCTACGCCTTCAAGGTTTCCGTTTCTTCTAGAATCTTCGCTCTTCCGTTTTTTTCTTTCCTTTTCCTTTTTTTCCGATTTTAGGTGTGGCTGCTCCATTTTGATCGGAGATTTGACTTCCTTATTTAGAACATTAAAATGTTGAACGGAAATTTGTGACTATTAAGTAGCGCATGAAGTTAGTTATTTATATTTCACCAAAAAAAAAAGTTAGTTATTTATATGTATTATTATGTGATTATTTTCTTTCTTTTCCATATTTTTTTTATATATTTTTTCGCCATGTGGATCTGTAAAATTCTAGCGGATTGGTGTTGGTTGTTCGGTACAGAGACGAAGAGCATGTTTGGCCTTTTTTTCGGTGAACTGATATGTGCGATCACGTTGTGGATGTGGATTTGGTTGTAGGTAAAATGCGAGAGATGTGGAGAGTTGAGCCAGAGAGAGACGTGGCTGAGCTTGAACGAGACTGTTCCTCTCCCTGTGGGCAAGGGAACTGTCAATCTTATCCAGAAAGTAAGCTCCTCGTTCCGACCTTCGCAACATCTTTTAGTCTTCTCGAGACCATTTGGTAGCGATTCCGAAGAGCGTCAGACTTTTTTGATCTCAGTAGTACCTGAATGCTGATTTTCTTATTGTTCATGCAGATCAGATCTGCTAGTTTCTAGTGCTTACCTTCTCTGGTTGATTTTGATCTTTTTTGAAGTTGTTGTGCTTGACGATACAAAAGCGTAATTCAAGTTTTAGCTTCCCGGTTTCCAAATTCTTTCGTGCATTTCGTATGGTGTGCTTTATTGAGTTCCATCCATTTTATATCTGATGGATGTTGATTCCTCTAAATTTCACTGCAACGTAATTGACTATTTGGCAACGAGTGTTCCGGCAATCTTAGTTTCGATGTTATTGATCGGAATATTCTGTCGCTTCATTGCTATTAGACGAACTTGTATGTGGAGGAGGGGCAGCTGATGGACTTCATTTGCTGATATTTCCCTCTTTGTTCTTGTTTGTTACAAGAGCAGAATCAGCTAAGATTTTATAAACTGGCAGTTATTTACTTCTAACAATGTTTAATTCCGCATGTGCCTCTGTCCGATTACAGTGCAAATTCTGTGAGAGGGATGGAATGATAACAATGATACCCGGAAAAGGAAAACCTCTGACCTTGGAAGACAGCCAAGCTGGCAATTATGTTCCACTCATGCAATTTGACTGTAGGGGCTACGAACCGTTGGATTTTATAGTTAGTGATGGTTGGGCTGCTGAATCTGTAAGTATGATGATGCAGTGCTCTTCATTTATTTGAACTACTTGTGCCTTTCCAAGGTTAAAAGCAGAGAGGTCTGCCTCAAAAATGCTATGCCCTATATTGATGACATCCCATCATCTCAAGCTCTGGTCTTTCTGTATCTGATGAGCTCACATCAATGCATATTGCAGATCGCAGGAACCAAATACGAGAACATCGATTTGTCGGGAGGAGACTTCGTCGATTACGATGAGAAGGGCGGGTATTCAGTCATGATATCCGAAATCAAAACCAAGTTCGACGTTGTGAAGTAGAATGGAGGCCGCCGGTACACTTCTCTTGATACATAAAGCTAACTAATCTCTCATGTTCGTCGTACGATGAACCTCGCATATGACAATTAACCCTGCCATAAACTTTGTTTTCTGTGGAAGTTGAACAATGAATTACGCGACTCCAATGTTGTTCCTCAAATCCTGTGTGAAAAGTCTGCTCGTTTGTTTCTGCCAGTTGGTATTTGCGTCCCGTTATCTGAATGGTTATGAACTTAGGATGCAACAGTGATGGCTTGGTCCACAATTCTTGTCCCGTTATCAATGTCGGCCTCGTGGGTGTTTCGGATATTTGGTAAATTTTTTGATAAAAAAAAACATTATTAAATTGATTGAAAAATAGAAGAGTTTACAAGCGGATTGTATTACGGACGGATTCTATTTAGAAGAAAAAAATATTTTTTTTTAATAATTTTGGTTTGTATCACGTGGTATTTAATGTGCTTCATTGACTAATTCATGTTAAAGTCATATAAAACTTTTAAAGATATCAAAATTATCTCAACAAATATTTAACAATGATTAGTGAACTGTATTAATTTTTAGGAAGTGAAACTCAATAAATAGTCAAACTATAACAATTTTCTCACATATTAATTTAATTAATGGTTAGTTGACTGTATTGTAAGACTTACTAAATTCATCTCAAGTATATTCAAGTTGCGTACCGCTTTGACCAGCTCCAATTGGTGCTTACTATTCAGACGGACCAAAAGAAATTACCGTACAGTAATTATCACGTGGTTAATGGCCTTAATAATGTCACGAGATGGATGGTCATCGAGCAATCATTGTAAATCTAGCCCAAGTTGGCAGTTACTGTTATTTAATTATGGGAAGGAATCATTTTAATTTAATCCAGAGCCTCATTAGCCGGCATTTTGGCTGAATCTTTTCATCTTTTGGTAGCACTGGTCATATGCCAAATCAGCAAGATCACCCTTCAAAATTCTAACTCCCAATTCCCATTTCGCAGTCCAATTTTCCCTTTGCAATTACGATAATGCCATACAAAGCAAATATATACTCATTATCTAAATTTGTAACATATTGATCTAATTTGATTAAAGCTATGGATTTTGAGTCAAAATTATATCTCTAAAATCTAGATTTTGATCTGATTTAGATTAAGATGAGTCAGATTTGTGTATCTTGTAATAAAATAGAGAACTATCTTCCTGATACCATAACATAGAATTGTCTTCATAATACAACTTAGAGACATAACAACACAAATGCACATCTTATTGTTCTCAGTCTCTTCACTTCAAAAACGTTGACCCAATAATTCCTTACCGGGTCTCCTCCTTTAATCCCTCTTAGCAGCTGTACCGCCGGATTAAAAGGGTCTTATCCTTGTACCATTGCACTTTCCAAATTTTTTTTGTCTTTTTATTAAATTAAAATCACATCATCGTCACTACAATACATTTTGGAATTATTCTCTCTCCTCTCTGACATTAAAAGAATCAATTTTGGTTAAACCCCATGTGTTGCTCCTCTTAAGCCAAGTTGGCCACTTTAGCCCATTTTCTTGTCCAAGGTAAGTGCTTTGTCCAAGTTAAAGGTCGAGATTTTGTTGACTAATCTTAAAGATGCAACCGAGGGTTTCCTCTGCTTCAGAAGAAGAGAAAGACCCATCAACCGTTGTCGGTATTGTTCCTTTCAAGGTAGCAAAGGCTTTCCCTTTGAGGGTGCTCCTTTTGATTGGCATGTTCGTTATTCTTTGTGTTGCTGTCTCAATTATAAGCCTATCCACTGTGAAGCGTTTTGGGGCATCCAAGAGTAGTGTGGTTACCAGTGTTAAGTCCGGGTTCAAGCCATGTTTTGATGAGCCAGAGACTTTGGACCGTTGGATTAGGCCTCCTGGTGATGTACTCCACCGGATGAGCGACCCCGAGTTGCTATGGAGGGCATCCTTTGTGCCCAGGATTAAGAAGTACCCTTATAAGAGAGTGGGGAAGGTTGCTTTTATGTTCCTGACTAAGGGGCCAATGCCACTCGCTCCTCTTTGGGAGAGGTTCTTCAAGGGTCATGAAGGGTTGTATTCTATCTATGTTCACTCTCTGCCTTCATTCCAGCCCGCATTTCGGTCGTCTTCTGTTTTCTACAAGAGGCATATCCCTAGTCAGGTTTGTGCTCTTTCGTGCTGTTTGGTGTAGTTGCTTGTTTGGTTCTTGTTGTAGTTCGGTTTTATGTGCTTCGTGAATTGAATTTTGGATATGTTGTCTTTCCGGTGCATTGTGATTGCATTACAACTACTTCTTGGCATGATTGATCATGTATCCTTACGCTTGATTGAGGTAAATGAAGGCCATGTTCTTCATATCTAGAACATCCCTCAAAAAGTTTAGAGAAGTGATGGTGTTAGTTTTTGTGGCGTCTTACTATCAAAATGAGGTATATCAGCATGAGCAAGGTCTGGCGGGAAACTATAGAGTGCTTTTGGTTGTAACTGATGCAGTCAACAATGACCTGAACAAGAGGGTAAACATGCTTTAACATAAGTTACAATCACTAATTTCGAACTTTGATGGTCTTTTTTTTTTTGAAAGGTATAATTGTATTACCGCCCAAAAAGAAATACACCACTGTCCGTTACAACGATCGTACAAAAGTATGGCCCCTAAGCGATTCTAGAAAACAAAAAACAACTTTGATGGTCTCTTGAAAGAGAAAACAATGTCGAAGTGAGATATGGCTAACTGTGCATGAGTGATTATAGTGGTACCTTCTTTCGTCTTGTTAGGAATTGTTCTGTTGTTGGTTGGACTGAAGAGCGAAACTGTTTAGACTGTGGAATCCAATGTGGTTAGTCTATGTTTTTGACCCTTGCATTGGTTGTGTCTTGCGGATAGGGCAGTAGGGCTTTACGATCCAAAGCACTATGGCTGATTTTTATTGTTCTAGGATGAGTGAAGGTTGAGATACAAAAGAAGGAAAACGAGCATGAGAGAGAGAGAGCGGGTCTAGAGTGAAAGCGATACATTGCAGATTCGCTTGTGTTACTGAATTCCTGGCATATACTGGTATCGTCACATTCGAAATCGAGTAATGGTAAAAATTAAGTGAGAATCATGTGTGATTTGAGTCGGTTTGTCTTTAAAATAAGAATATGGTCAAGATGTTCATTCTCATGTGTCACTTCTATGTTTTATGGAGGAACTTTTTATGACTCATCATTGATATTCCATGCCTTGATGCTTTTCAGATTGCTGAATGGGGTAAGATGAGTATGATTGATGCAGAACGAAGACTTCTTGCTAATGCACTGCTGGATATCTCTAACGAGCGGTTCATACTTCTTTCTGAGTCCTGCATTCCTCTCTACAATTTTAGCATCGTCTACAACTACACAATGAAATCAAATACTAGCTTCATCGGTGCCTTTGATGATCCGGGGCCATTCGGGAGAGGTAGATATAACCACAACATGGCTCCTCAGGTTAACATAACCCAGTGGCGTAAAGGAGCTCAATGGTTTGAGGTTAACAGGAAGCTTGCAATAGCCTTGATAGAAGACACCACCTATTACCCTCTGTTCAAAGAGTACTGCAGGCCAAGTTGCTATGTTGACGAGCATTATTTTCCGACCATGGTGAACATTGTAGTGCCACATCTTGTGGCAAATAGAAGCCTTACCTGGGTGGACTGGTCAAGGGGCGGAGCTCACCCCGCTACCTTTGCAGGCGCGGAGATAAACGCGGACTTCTTCAAGCGGATATACAATGATCAGCGCTGCACGTACAACAATCAGCCATCCACGATATGCTTCCTGTTCGCGAGAAAGTTCGCTCCCAACACCTTGGAACCTCTGCTACACATATCACCCAAATTTTTGGGCTTTTGATAGATAATAGGTTGATGAACCAACTTCTGCAGAGGGAGAACTTGTTCCAAAGATTGATTATTTGCACTCCAATCCCAAAATCTCATGCTTGACAAACCTTCTACCTAGAACCACATAGATGTACAGAGCATATATACCTCAAGTTAGCATCTTTTCTCTCATTTGAGATTAGTACATCTAGGCTCTAGCTGATCTATTTTTACTTATATTGATTTTTGATATAACCCCCTGCTTAGTTTGTTCCTATATTGATAGTTATTTAGTAAATTTTGGTGATATTTAATTTTAATTTTCCTCTCATCGTTTTTATTTGTCTTGTGGTCATTTCTTGATTTATCTTGAGATCATTTCTACCATTTTTCGTAATTTGGTATACAATTGTTTGAATTTATCAAGTTGTAATTTATCATTTCTACATTCTTAGACCTCATGAGTACAATTTCGTTGAAATTTAATGATACCGGACTTTATATAACGGACGAGAAGAATCTGCCAAAAAATAAATCGCAATGATATTAGACGATCCCAAGAAATTCGTGTTAATTTCAATTTGTTTTACCAATCAAACAACGGTTGCTTGCCGTATCAATCATTTTCTCAATATTTGTGTCGTCCTGCCTCCTAAGTCCTATCATATAAATCACGCCTATTGAAGTTGATTAATCACACCAATGAGATGACTGCTATAATTTCATCAGATTATCTAAGTCTAATATCTTTTTTCAATAATTCCAATAATCTGTTCCATAAAATTAAATGTATTAAAACTAAGTAATATTATTAAATTAAACTGAACATCATCAAACAACGGATGTCCTTCCACTCATATTCTTTTTTATAATATACAGAAATGTTATTAATATAATGAAAAAAAAAACAAAGGAACAGAAGAAAAGGAACCAGACCGTTGCAAAACGCATGTCCTTTAATTAGCTGTTGGTCTCGCTGTGCCACTTTCCCCACATGCGATGTTCCTTCTTTTACAACTTTATTCTTCAGCCGTTCGATCCATGTGCCCCACACTCTCATCGCCGTTCATCCTTCTCCCACCTTTATACACATAATAATTTCTTTAAATTGTTTTTGAGAAGGAACAATTTCTGTAATTTATCAAGAGTTCTTTTGTCCTCGAAAAGCCTGTCTAAAAAACATTCTCCCATATCTTAAAATTATTTATTCCAAAGAAATATATCCAATAATTTTAATTGTGATACTGGTACAATACATGAAATATCAATAAAATTTAGGAGTAAGCCAAGCCTGAAGATATCAAAAGATCACATAATAACTATTTTATATTTTTTTACATTCGTAAGTTTCGAATTTCAATCTATATTTACACTTATTAATTTTTAATTTATACTCATATTTAATTTATCTAACTGACATATCTAAATTCAAATTGTGTGCAACTGTGAAATATTGAAAAATATAATTTTTACCATTGTTATATGTCAACAACTTTTGTAAGTTAACGATACAAAATATTATAAAAATATTAAAGATTCAATATTCAAAATGTGTGGGTAATTACAAAATTACGGTTTAGCTGCCCGAACCCAAAACTCTGTCCCTTCTCTTTCCTATATATACTCTCGCATGCAAACCCAAGTGACCAGAAATCCCAATTTTTAAGTATAATCTTCAAAATCTCTTTTGTTTTTTTCGCTAACGGCTCTTAAAAATATCAAAATGGTCACATCAAAGTTTCTTGTTCTCTTTTTCGTCGCCGCCACTCTTCTCGCCGCGCTCACGGCTCACGCAGCCGAGCCGGTCGCCGCCCCGGCTCCGTCTCCCGTCTCCGCCGCCGGTTCCATCGCCCCGTGTCTCGCTGCCGGTGTCCTGACTCTCTTCTTCGGCTACGCTTTGAAGATCTGAAGAAGTTATCATTTCTTTCCACGTGCATTTTATATTAATTAATTATTATTAGTGAATATGTTTGTTTTTTAGTTGTGGTTGGATCTAGAGGAGTTCTAGCTTGTGGTAGAATTTTATTAGAAATTTATATTTAATTGTTTTGTTATTATTTTCATTATTGTTGGTGATTGTGGTGGTTCGATTTGATGGAGTTGAATGAATTTGATTGAAACATTATTATAGTTATTTATTGTATAAATAAGTTCTTGGATTTATTATTTTTTGCTTCCCTCCTAAATGTTCCATTAATTATTGTCCTTTTTCCAGATTCAACCTTTTCCGGCTTTTCGTTGAAAAGTATTAACTCCGAATTGGCTTTTTGGACGGGATAAAAAAAATTAACTACTGAGCTAAATTCATTAGAAGACGAGGGTTTAAAAATACGGGAACATTATACGGAGCTGGTTAATTAATATTCACGATATAGAATTTTGTTCTTTTCCGATTAATTTCGCCGCCAGCTTTTTCTCAGTTCATAAATTTGTTCGGTTTTCGGAAAATATTTTACGTCTCATAGTAATATTCCGATTTTTTCTATCTTCGAATTTTGGAGCCGTTAGAAATTACTGTTTCCCTCGTAGTCCGTTAATTATTATGCAAGCCCGTTATGTGTGCCACAAATTTGGTAAAAGATAAACAAATATATCATCTTTTTTTAGGGATAACAAATATATTATCTGGGAATAGACTATGTCTTAGATATTATTATATAATCCGTCAACTTTTTTTATTTGTTGGGTAGAACCGTCAACTATTTAATTCTACCAAGCAAAGTTATGCCATATATATAATTATAATCTCTGTGAATTGCTTAGTCCTTACGTCTAAATCATTTAACTTTCTCAACCACCCACCGGTGCTTCTAGTCATCTCTTCGAGTTGGTGATGTAAGTTCACATACAAAAAGTAGTCATTAGACTGCTTTCCAACCTGTGAAATAAATTCTCAATTTTTTCACAGGTCATGTGTTCCAACCATCACAATTCCTTATTAGACAAATCAAATAGGTCAATTTCAAGAATTAAGAGGTGAATAATAGTCAATTTCAAGAATTATGCGGCGAATAATGGTCAATTTGATGTTGCTTCATTGATTAAGTCATTACCCACTTACATGGTAGGGCTCCATTGGGTCCGAGCTGCGCTCGATTTATATGTATCATATGATTGATTCATGGCAAGTGGAAAAAAATACCGTTAATTTTAAAAGAGGAATCGGTGGCAGTTTGTTTGGGAGGCCTACTTGCCTTCATTTTTTGATCTTTTAGATTTGTTCTGCAATTGTTATTCGACAATTTTATTTAGAGTTTAATTTGGTCTTTGCGTATGCTCTTGGCGTGCAAACCATATAATTACGAATAAGTATATTTGGTTATAAATAAAATTTACTTATCAAAAAACATTCCGGTCATGAACTTCAATCTAGTATTCTCTACCGCTTGCTACTACTGAGGAATGGAAAGAATTATCAATATGTGTATTTTTCTTCTTTTAGTTTATAAAATATAATTTCCCATTGTTAAAAGATTTCAATCAAAAATTCAAGATTTTTATTTTTATTTTTACATATGAACACCGTGTCACTCATTCGGATACCAACTACAAGTCTACAACGAAGTAACATGGGACAAATTGCAACAAATATGATAAATTATCCCAATATAACAAGTACAAGGTGTCAATCAACTCTGTTATTTTTACAAAAATGAATGATTTTTTTCTTAAGTTGTCCCAGAGTTAGAACAAGTAATTCTTAAACTTATCATTATGGAGACAATTTCAATGTGCAAAATTACAATTTGCTATTGGTGGAAGCAGAAAATTAAAAAATATCGGGTATAAGTTTTATTTTTATATTTAATATTCAAATTCAATTACTATCGGTCTCATTTTAAGATATAATTAACAACTACGACCATAGAAGTATGTTACTTCGAACTGGTTGATGCTGAAGTGGGATTGTAGAGAGAAAAAAAACAAGGAAGATGTTCTGTAATAGTTGTCTAGAAACCGGAAAATTAAAAGGAAAAGTAATTGAAGACCCAAGTGAAAAGAAAAGAAGTCATTCCTCGGACCCCTCGTTGAAAGGTGAAAGAGTGAGATTATACACAGTAAAGCACTTTGCTCATTCTACAAAGGGTCAAGCAAATCTTATATCATCAGAATTTCCTTTCAACTCTTCTTCTCTCGTCTCCAGGAACATCATCCTTCTTTTCACCTACTCAGAATCCGATTCCATGTTACCCATTGCCTTCAATCCTCTCGGTCTCTGCATTATTTAACAAGGCGCTAAATAGTGATTAACGACGAAAGATGATGGATGCAATGCAACATAATCATCCAATCTCAATGGTGTACCTTCTTGGATATCTTTTTCTCTCTAACTTCGTATCGTTCAAGTGTCAGATCACACAGCCAGGCCCCCGGACTTACAAGCTGCAAATTCGCAAACAATCGACAGGTCCGTCCGATCAGATAAACACGCATAGAACGAGATCACAGTTGCTTAATCAAATAATTGCTGCGAAAATCTTTCATACTTTCAAGTGACAATTTTGAAACAGGCTTGCCCTTTTCTTATTCTATACGAATGAATGGGAAAAGAACGCATTTGATCACAAACTAAGGGGGAAAAGAAGATAAATTGGTGAGCCACTAGGCCACATGAGAGTCCAATAATGCACCCACCCAGCACTTTGACCGACAAAAGAACAGAAGGTAACGCACCTACTTTATTTTCCTAATCAACCCAAGAGCGTCGTAAAATAATAATTAGTAATTTTAAACCAAGAACGGCCCCAGTAGTTGGATATTAAAATATGGGCCCACCCTTTTGCTCATCTTCCTTTCGGACTTTTCATTTCGTTGCTTCGAAAAGAAGGCAGGGAATCTTTCTCTAATATAGCCAGTGAAACTACAGAACAACAAATTTTTATTTAGACACAAGAAATTTATGTTTTTTTAAATACTGAATATTCAAGATGAATTAATTATTATCCGTCTCCAACATGAGGTTTGTCAAGCATAGGACAGGGTCGCTGTTAGGTACAAACCCACAGTTCAACTGACACGTGTTCATCAACCTCCCCTTTTTTTCTTCGTAATTTCCAGGGCGAAAATAGTGAAAATGGATGAAAGCGAAAGAAATAGACCAACCAGGCTCGCTCAAGATCAAACTCTTTCCCATCCATAAATTCCTAAAATCAAGCTGGGATGTGATCCCACCACCACCCACACGAAAGAAAACCCAGAAACCAATTATGGAGACACACATAAACCCCCTCTACTTTCCAATTTTTTTTCTTTTAAAAAAGGATTTTCGTGTCTTCTAAAAAACTAAATTTACTATACATACTAGCATGGTCACCGAAACTAATTTATTGTGTTCCAGAATCATTAGTTTAATTGTGTTTTTGTTAATTCCATGAGATGTTCTTAGACATAAAAGACTATACTCTTGCCAGAATCAAAATCTTCTAATTCTACCGAATAATGCTAACATGAAATGGTCAAATTAGAACCTATCCTACCTATTAGAAAAAAACCGACTTCAAAATTCAATAATGTTCGATTCTGAATAATGTTCGATTCTGAATAATAACGATTGAGTGAGGATGGCTTACATTGAGTGTTCGCTGGATGAACTTGGCTCGCTTCTTGGGTCTCTGAGGCAACTTAGACCCTTTAAACATAAAAAAGTCTTCCTCTTTCTCTTTGTTGGTCAAGGGAATCACGAACTTGGGCGGCCAGACAGCCGCCGCCTCTCCGCTTCCCGAGGACGACCCTCCTCCCTTATTGCTCTCCTGAGCCGTCTCCGACGAGCCGCCGGACTTGTTATTGGTGTTAAGGTCATGATGTTGGTGGTGGTTAGAGCCTCTCCTATCAGTTGGAGAAGCCACCCTCCTCAAGGCTCCTCCGTTGCTCTGCCCTCTCATCGGACTTGGGTTCTCAGAATTCCTGATCAAACACGATGATCACAAACAAAAGTAATAATTCAAGATCATCAAATTGAAAATGTATTTGTTAAGTCATACAAATATAAAAAAATACTATTTTCGAGCAAACGAACTTAATTGAAAATATATTCCTTAAGTCATACGAATATAAAAAAAAGAATACTATTTTCGAGTACTATCAATTACAGTGGGAAATGGCAAGCTTACCCTTTATTTCTGGGTTTGTTTGTTTTTTTTTTCCTTGGATCGAGAAAAGCTAAGGTGGATTAGATATTTGGTTAAGGGATGGTGGAGTGGACATTCTCTTATAATATTGGACAAGGTTTGGTTTTTTTTTTTTTGGAGTGTGTGTTCCCCTGAGCAAACTTGAACAGCTGGTCTTGGGGAGTGGTTTTGGGCCGTTGGATTTTGCCCTTTTTTTAGGACAAATGGGTTACGTGTTCCGCCTCTCTCTCTCTCCCAGCTCTAAATAATGATCCAACGGTTGAGATTGGAGTTGGGACAAGAGTGTGTGGACGCGTGGAAAGGATTTGGAATCGAATTGTCCTATCCATGTTCGTCCAACTAGTCTTCGCTGGTACGAGAGAGGTTTCTAAAATTTAATTTTGAAAATTATGAAATAATTCAGAGAAGCTTGGTTGGGCAATGTGGATCAGATCGACAAAGCCAAAATAATCGTGTGTACCAAAGAGTAAATGTGGACCGTTTTCTTATCTGTATGGTTATGTTTAATATCCGAAATTTATCAACTCGACTTGGGACGACCATTCCGAACCATAAGACCCATTCTAAGAACTAACGCACCCACCTCTGTAACCACTCAATTAGAAAAAGCAGCCACTAATAATTTAAGATCTACCCCGTCCAACTGTTGAATTTCCTATAATATTTCTGAAAAATCAAAATCAAAATCAAAACCAATCTTCATATATCTAATTAAATTCTACAATCTAGAAGGATTTCTATTTGGTTAAAAAGAAATCTCAACAAATCAATTTGTTTCCTAATCAATTATCAATTGTCACGACAAAAACACAAAAAAACAAACAACATTAAAAATAGTCAGTTGATAAAAGCTTAAAAGTGATAAAGACATGGGAAGAAGTTGTACCTAAGAACACGATGGGATCCGAGGATGGAAGGCGAGGAAGGCCGTTGTCGGAGATTGAAGTACCCGTTGCCGTTGGTATTAACGGTGGTTGTACTATTAGGCTGCTTATTTATAACAGAGGAGGAAGAAATGTCCTTGTCACCCCTCACGACCCGGCGAACCGTGGTTCGGTTCGTCGGGCTGGAGTTGGGGGTCGACTCGTCTTTGGACTGGACCTTCATGCACCTGAGCCGCTTCCGGTTACCCCACTGGAACCCGAAATCAGAAGACGACACCGTTTGCCTCGCAGTGGACTCCGCTCCGGATCTATTGTGGGTGTTGGTGTTAGTGATGCCATTATTGTGGTGGCTTCTTATTGCGTCTTTTTCCATCAATTTTTTTTTTGTCCACCTGTCCAAGTTATATTATTCCCCCACCAAAAAAGTCATTAATTATAAAATTAAATTCCAAAAAAGACTAAAAGAGCCCAGTAGTGACGTAAATGCTTAAAAAACTTCCAAAATTGAGGAAAAAATATCGTATACTAATAACTTCTAAATAAAACCAAGATATTTTCAGATGAAACTGGTTCAAAAGATAAAAAATTACTCAATAAACATTAGTTGAGAAAACTATCTCCGGAGGCCCACGATACTAATTTATTCGACGTTAAAAAAAAAAAAAGAGAAGTGCTTGACATCTTCATGAAAGAGAAGAAAACAGAAGATTAGAGGAAAGCTCCCGGGAAGGAAGAGACGGCCATTTTTACTGTGTCAACCAACGAGCAACCAAGACTCGAGTTTGAGTCATCGAAAATGTAACACTATCAAATATTTGTTAAAAGAAATTTATAAGAATCATATTTAAATCGAACTTTGAAGTGTTCCCAATATCTAGTGATTCTATAAAAAAAATTACAGTCCGAAGCTCTGTTCGGGTGAAAACTCAAACAAATGGTGGAAGAAATAAAATAAAAAAAAATGTTTTTTAACAGAAGAAATGAACGTGAAATAGAAACTAAAGGAAAGATTGGATCTTGACCCAGAGAAAGAGAAGCTGTTTCCAGATATAACTGATCCAAGGGAGAAGAGTAAAAGAAAGAGCAGATGGAGGAGAGGGGGAGAGAGAGAGCTCCCAGAACCGTTATTGGTCAAAGCAGTGGAAATGAAATAGAGCCGAGGAAAGAAGGAGAAGCTTTTTTTTACAGTGGGAAGCTTCTCATGGTGAAAAAAAAAGCAAAAGGCAAAGGGAAGGAAAAAAAACATAAGGGAGACAAAACCAGATCGAAAAAAGACTAATAATAGAAGCAACCAAGGGCTTGAATTAATTTACCTGGAATTGGACAAACTTTTAACTTCTTATAATCTTTCCCGGGAAAACAAATTTTCTTCTTTTAAGTTTTATCTAATCCTCTTAACCGTGTGAAAATCCCAAGTGGCTTCGTTTCACTTTTGTCTTGGAAGAGTCAGCTCTCGGATCCCCGCGGAACTGGTATCGGATGGTTCGAGGGCGGGGAATGGCGAGAAAATCGACAATCCGGCGGCCGGATTGGGCTGGCTCCGATCTTCCCCTTTACTTCTGTGCAAAAGTTTCGGATTTTCTTCCCGTTGAATGGAACCTAAGGATAAAAAAAGAAAGTCCGGTGGGATCAGAAAACTGTAAAATCTCATGAACTGGAGAGGAAAATGCGCTCAAAACCAAGAAGAGCCAACAGAATCCCCGCCGTCCATTTACCTTTCTACGAATCCGAGGGCGAGTTCCTTGTCGTTGATGAACGCGGTGGGGAAGACAAGCTAAGCTCCCCACGGTAATGGCGACGAGGAAAGAACAGAGACGAGAAGAGAAGAGAGAGGTTTTGTGTGTGTGTGTGTTTGGTTGGTTTCTTCTTCTTTCTCTTGTTACGGTTCATTCTCTCTTTTTATTTCAAACGACTTGTTTTATACCCCCGCCTCTCCTATTATTTGATCTCCGTTACCTTCCGTCTAAACCGCCCACCTACTGTAGTCACAAAATTTTTTTTTAAAATATTTTGAATCGGATTTAGTTTTTGTCTTTTTGACGTATAATTGTCTGAACATTCAAGATTGTGCAGTTAAAATGAAATAGTTTGCTATGCTATTATATAACGGTTTGCCCAATCGACATGTTGGATTAATTATTTATGTTAAAATGATTGGTCACCTGATTAATCAGTTATCAAACAATAATTTGACACACCGGTAAGTTAATCAGTTATGATATAATAATTAGGAAAAAGTTCATAAGTACCGTGTGATCTCAAGTTGTGTTAACAAAGTATCGTCGTCACCGTCTGGTTTTAAATTGGTAATTAGGTTTCTTGTGATTTGAGAAAAATATTACGGACAGATCTTTGACTGTTGCCCGTTCACATGACTAAATTTGTAACATGGCTAATTGTATGTTTGGTCCTTAATTTTTTATATTTTTTTGAATAATCATTTTTTAGGGTCCAAGCTCGCCGCCTTTCCGAAATTCATCCTTACCGTTGTGGACGAGCAGCAGTCTGTTCCATAATTTTTTTTCAAACCACAAGGGACATGATTACCAATTTAAAACTGGACGGTACTTTGTTGACACAGTATGAAACTACATGATACTTATGTGAATTTTTCTCTAATAACTATTATGGTTGATAATAAAACAGTTCAAATATTTATTATAAAATAATTTGCAATATTTTCAACTTCTACCTTCCGGCACTGACGGTGTCACTAACGGAATCTACAACGGGGAGGGTTGGAGTTGGCTGGCTCTGGGGATTTTATTTCGAAAAGTTTTCTGGGCGTGGCATTGGTGGGGCTGGATCGGGTGAGTTTACTGTGGTTGCCTAACCATGGTTAAGTTCTTTTGTTTTTGTCGCCATATTAACAGCTTTTTTTATCCTTTCCTTTTTCATTTGATCTTTTCCGGTTTGCCCAACTCACCAATTTCGTATTTTCCTCGTCAAAATATCGGCCTTTCACACTCTTTTGCACCTATTTATTAATAAAAACCACATTTTCTGTTAAAATTATATGATATGCAAATAGTTATTAAACCAATTATTTAAGTTTAAATTTAATATAACTTTTGAATGACAGCAAAAGTTCTCATAACATGTAGTTGACAATATTACATTTCTGAAACTTTTCAATTCAAGAGGTAGAATATTTTTGTTATTTATTTGTTAGTTAAGAAAAATAATTTAGAGAGAGATAATACACAATGCAACTTTCTAGGATTTGTTGAAAATTATACTCATTATTAATACTGGAACGATCCATAACGTATTAGGATCAAAATATGTGTTCGAACATTACTCAAATTAGTTTACATACATCAGTCATAAAAAATGACATTGGAACTATATTAAATATTTTATTAATACTTAGATACCAATTTTAAAAATTGAATCAGTATATAAAATTTCTAAAATAACTTGGGAAAGAAGCAGGTTGAACCGGTCCACGATAATTTGTGGAATTCCTAGGGTTCCACCTCGCCATTCCCCGCCGTCGTTTCGCTGTCAGCTGCAAACATGTACAACGGCATCGGTCTCCAAACTCCGAGGGGATCGGGGACCAACGGCCATATCCAGTCGAACAAGTTCTTCATTAGGCCTAGGGGCGGCAAACCGTCGTCGGAGGGCCGAGGGTTCGAGGACGACCAGGGGACCGCCGGGATCTCAAAGAAGCCGAACAAAGACATCCTCGAGCACGATCGGAAGCGCCAGATCCACCTCAAGCTCGTCGTCCTCGAGGACAAGCTCATTGAGCAGGGCTACACCGACGCCGAGATCGCCGACAAGCTCGACGAGGCTCGAAAGGTTCTCGAGGTCGCATCCGCCTCCGACTCCTCCGGTGGTGGCCTGTCCGGCGACGCTAAGTAAGCTAGCTTTTAGCTTCTTCGTTTTTAATTTTGATTAGAGATTGGATATTTATTAGTATTCGTTGCTTAGGGTTTTTGTTTTGTTTGCATAGGCATTCTGATACGCAGACGCATCAGATTGCGGCGAGAAAGGAGAGGCAGATGGAAGTACTGAGAGGTGCTCTTGGGATAAAAATGTCGGATCCCGAGATAGAGATGGGTGAGTTGGTCGAGGATGGGTCGAGGAAGGGCGGGGATGGGGAGAGACGTGAGCATCCGTTTCTGGATAGAGATTATACCCGGAAGAAAGAGGAGGTGGTTAAGGATGAGAAGAAGAAGGGTAGCAAGTCTGCCAAGGATAAGAAAAAAGACAAGGAGGAAGATGCTGATCAATTGAAGGGTGATGGGAAGAGAAGGAACAGAGGGCGCGACGTACGTCGGAGAGGTAAAGAAGAAAGTGAAGATGAGAGTGACTCTGATTCTGATGATGGAAAGAGGACCAGAATTAGGAGGAAGCTCAAGAAAAGTAAAAGTGACAGTGGTAGTGGTAGTGATAGTTCTGCAAGTGAGGATAGTGGCTCCGATTCGTATAAGAAGAAGAGAGTTTCTAGTAGGACCAAACAAAGAAGGCGTGATAGTGATGATGACTCGGGTTCCAGCGATGATGATTCTGACACCCGTAGGAAGGAGAAGAAGAGGGTTAAGCATAGAAGGCACGAGAATGAGACAGATGAGTCTGATTCCGACTCTGGTAATAGTGATAGCAGTGGTTCTGATTCTGATCACAAGAAGGCCGAACGGAAGAAGGCTGTAAAAAAATCTAAGAGCTCTAGCAGGAGACATGATTCTGATGATAACTCTGGTTCTGATTCTGAACCTACCCATAAAACTCACAAGAAAAAGAAGGGGATGCCATCTAAAAGGCGACATGATTCTGAAAGTGACTCTGATACCGATCCTAAGGTACAAAGGAAGTTGAAAAATAATCAGCTTCCAGGAAGTCGGGTCAATCCTATGGATGATAATCCAAAGAAGAGTAGAAGACATGACAGTGATGATGATGATGATGATGATGATGATTTGGATGCTAGTCATGGACGACCCTTTGCTAAGGATATGGGTAGGCAAGTTGAGAGATCAAAAGAATCGCACAGAGGTGAGAGAGGCAATTCCCGTTTTAGTTTACTAGATGGCAGAAGATCTGCCCACGATGATGACCGCAGAAGAGATGGGCATGAGCTGATGGACCGTTACCAACCGGAGAAGAATGATGAGGTTGAGCTCAATTATGAATTGAAGGGTAGAGATAGAGAACACCATGAGAAGGATCATTACCCTCGATCAGAGAGGCCCACAAGACGTGACAAAGATGAGCAGCCAATGCAAAAACCAAGCCGGCAAAGCTGTGAAGATGAGGAATCACGAGGTACAGATAGAACGCTGTAGATTCCTTTTCTCTGCTCTTGTAAAATACTATGAACATCAGCAAACCTATTGCAAATTCTGCTCTTCTCATTTTATCTAATTAACTGGACTCTGTTTTGTTTTTCCCTCAGATGCTAGGATTGTTGATTACTCTAGGCCACCAAGACCCACCAGACCTGTTGATGTGATTTCCAAATACGAAGGAAGAGTTAGTAAGGATGAAAATGCAGGGAGAGGAGAGAACAGGCGAAATGATCTTACTGATTCGGGAAGGCATAGAAGTGAGAAGAGGAATGCTTGGGATGCAGAGGATCGAAAAGGTAAAGATTTCAAGAGAGAAGTAGATGATGAATCCAAGAGCAAGAAAAGGAGTGCGAGGGATGAAGAGGATCTAAAGAGTAAAAGGTACCACGAAGATGAAGTAGATGGTAGATCCATAAGGTTCTCTAAGGACGAGGAAGAAGGTAGACGTGGCAGAGGTCTTGAGAAACCCTCTATGGATGAGCAAGAACAGCTACGTAATAGTCGGCAGCGTGGGAGAGAGGAGGATGAAGAGAGACATGGCGGACGTCTTGAGAGGCTCTCCAGGGATGAGAAAGACCAGCCTCGTGATATTCGGCAGCGTGGGAGAGACGGGAAAGTAGAAAGAGTCGGCAAAGATCTTGAGCCTAGAGAGGAAAACCAGCCACGTAATAGTCGGCAGCGTGGAAGAGATCAGGAAGAAGAGAGACGTGGCAGAGATCAGGAAAGGGATGGACAGCTTGATTGTTTTAAGAGGCCTCGATATGATAAGCGGAATGATGATCAGGCTAGGTATAGAGATTAGAAGTGTGACAATCTTCTGGCTGGTAAGTTAATTAAGTTTCTTCTTTCTGTTTCTTTTGACTTGTGTTAGTTTTCTGCAAGTTTTCTAAACAAGATTCTCCATCATATGGCAACGCTACCAACAGTCAGGGAGAAAGTGGATTGCAGTTTCCTAGTCAAAAGTAGTGTTTTGTGGTACACAGGTCAACTGATAGATATTGCATAGCATCTGCCAGTTTTTCTTGCAAGCAGATAGCGAATCTGCCACTTATTCGTGGCCAACACATTTTGAATGCTTTTTGTTGTTGACCTCTGGCAGTGGCGATGGATTGCTACAACCCAAAATCCATCATTTTAGTTACTCTTTGTTCCATGTGTCGCGTTCATATGATTTTGATGGTCTTGGGCAATATTCCTTTTGCTTCAAGCCATTGCAAACTCATTGAATCTGTTCAATTGTTCCAGTTGTGCTACCAGGAGCATCTTCGAAAAGAAAGCCACCCACGCAGACCGGGGCCGAGTTTAGATACCCAGCATCCTGTCCGATAAGCTCGCATCATTGAATCCGGGACAGTCCTCAGTTGAATGTGCTGGATGTTAACTTCCTTTTGGCATGGATGCAAAACTTGTATTTGGATTTTGATCTTACTCTAGCGTTTGTGCTGAGCATGGAATGTGCATGCTCGGAACTAGGACGGGAACGTGAATTTACCATTGGTTTGCCTAAAATCTCTCCGTTCTACCGGGAGGTTTTTCAGAGTGCTGAAACGATTTAGTCCTTGAAGATGGCAGCGTGACTTCTAGATTGTGGAAAATGGAATTCGTGTTGAAAAGATGAATTTGAGATTTAGTGCATATCAGAACTTAATTATAGCCGAATTCTTTTATAAATGGGCAGACTTTTTTTTATAAGTAAATGACCCTTTTCAATTTATGTGACGTGTACGTCATATCAAGCTCACATCTTTTAGATTATTCAAAGTAATAATCCAACTAAGGCATTAATGATACCTCTGACAGAACACAATTAAAAAAA
>SOPF01027125.1:0-18784 GCA_012979155.1 Hypericum perforatum | reverse complement strand
TCGTGAAAAGGTACAGCGAGGATTGATCAAGTTGTTCCACATGCGCAATCAGTTTCAATGTGCTTTGTACGTTCATGGAAAACAGGATTTTCTGCTATGTATATGGCAGACTTGCAATCACAAAAGAGAAGTGCTGGTGCTGATGTATAAACTCCCAAATCTGTCAAAAGATATGTGATCCATTGTACCTCCCGTGTAGTATAAGACATAGCACGATACTCTGCTTCGGAAGATGAGCACGAGACAGTGTCCTGTTTCTTTGCACGCCAAGAAACCAACGAATTACCTAGATAGACACAGTAGCCAGTGATAGACCTTCTTGAGTCTTCGCAATTGGCCCAGCTGCTGTCAGTGTACGCCTTGATCTGACCATCGCCATCTTTCTTGTAGAGGAGACCCAAACCAGGTGAACCTTTAATGTATCGAAGTACTTGATATGCAGCCAAAAGATGTTTATCTTGAGGACCCGTGAGAAATTGACTAAGTTGCTGCACAATGAAGCTGATGTCAGGTCTGGTAGCAGTTAAATATAGAAGCTTGCCTACGAGTCTTCGATAATGAACTGAATCTTCGACAATTGACTTTCCATCAACTGTCGTCTTGATAACTGGATTGCCTTTGTCATCATACGCAAGATCATCAAGTAAAGTTCCTGAATTTGTGCATAGTTCAGAAAGTTTAGTGTTTGGATCAATCGGAGTGCGACGAGGCTTGCATCCCAGGTACCCTGCATCTTTCAAGATCTCCAGAGCATACTTTTTTTGTGAAATGTGCATCCTATCTGAAGTGCGAGCAACTTCCAATCCCAAAAAGAACTTCAGTTCCCCCAAATCCTTGAGCTTGAGTGTCTGTTCCAGATGTGACTTTGTTGCTGCAATAGCTTCCAAAAGCTACCAGCTAAGATAATATCATCAACATACACTAAAACGACAGTGAGAATACCTGACTTTCGGTGAATAAATAAAGAGTGATCATGTCCAGATTGAACATAACCAAAAGCATGTAAGATTGATGTCAACTTAGCAAACCATTGACGACTTGCTTGTTTGAGACCATACAACGATTTGTGCAGCTTACAGACCTTATTTCGATCTGCAGGAGCAACTTTCAGACCCAAGGGGAGCTTCATATACACTTCCTCTGTAAGATCACCATGCAAAAACGCATTATTAACATCCAATTGTTGGAGAAACCAGCCCCTCTGAACTGCAAGAGCGAGTAAAGTGCGGATCGTAGTCAGCTTGGCCACTGGACTGAAAGTGTCAAAGTAGTCGATACCAAGAGATTGAGTGTAGCCTTTCGCAACCAAACGAGCCTTATAACGTTCAATACTACCATCAGAGCGGTGTTTGATCTTATAAACCCACTTGCTGCCAATCAAATGCTTGCCGGGAGGGAGAGAGACAAGCGACCAAGTTTGATTGAGCTCGAGAGCTTGCAGTTCCAATCGCATTGCTTCAATCCAACAATCATGCTTCACAGCCTGTTCATAGGACTCAGGTTCGTGGACAGAAGAAATGGACAAACTAAAAACACGATGGTGAGGACGTAAATGAGCTAATGTAAAATATGATTGAATGGGATAAGGAGTGGTGACTCGAGAGGACTGACCTGCAGTAGCAGGAGGATGATCAGTAGTGCCATTGAGATCATGAGCATAGTCAGTGAGGTAAGAGGGAATGGTTTTCTGTCTGGTGGAGCGACGAGGAGGAGGGAGTGGAGATGTATAGGGAAGAGAGGGTGGCAGGGCCTGGGAGGTGTGTGGTTGTGTGGTATGGAGGAGTGGATCATCTGCAATAGGAGTATAGGGTGAAAGAGTGTTGTGAAGTTCAGGAGATAGAAAATCGACAGATTGATGAGATAGATCAAGAGGCGATGCACTGGTGAAGGGAAAGACATCCTCGTAGAAGATAACGTCACGAGAGATAACAAACTGGTGTGAATCCAAA
This sequence comes from Hypericum perforatum, assembly GCA_012979155.1. Taxonomy (NCBI): domain Eukaryota; kingdom Viridiplantae; phylum Streptophyta; class Magnoliopsida; order Malpighiales; family Hypericaceae; genus Hypericum; species Hypericum perforatum. The sequence goes on along the minus strand of SOPF01027125.1, from coordinate 16,835 downwards.
TCATATAAGCGATAGCCCTTGATCCCATCTGGAAAGCCAAGAAAGATGTATTTATTTGCCCGAGGAGCCAACTTATGACGATGAGCAGCAACAGTAGCAGCATAACACAAACAACCAAAAACACGAATGTGTTGGTAGAGAGGATGTGTTTGGTAGAGAGTGAAAAATGGAGTATGACCGTCAATGGTAGTAGAGGGAAGGCGATTGATCAGGTAGATAGAGTGTTTAACAGCATCACTCCAAAAGGTAATGGGAAGGTGGGCTTGGTACAACAAGGCACGGGTCATATTCAATATGTCTTGGTGTTTTCTTTCTACTCTTGCATTTTGTTGGGGGGTATAGACACAACTTTGCTCATGTAGTATGCCCTTGCTGCCAAAAAATTCAACCATCTGGAATTCCTTTCCTTGATCTGTACGTACTCTTTTAATTCTTTTATCAAACTGAGTCTCAACCATGTGAACAAACTCAGTAATCTTGGAACGAACTGAACTCTTGTCAGATATTAAGTAGATCCATACAAATCGAGAGTAATCATCCACTATAGTCAGGAAGTAGGAGAAACCATCATGAGAAGGGGTTTTATATTTGCCCCATATATCCATGTGTATCAACTCAAAACAAGCAGAGGAATGTGAAGCACTTATTGGAAACGGCAACCTTTTATGTCTGGAAAAATGACAAACATCACAAGGGCGATCATGGTGATCATTCTTCAACTGAACTGTAGTATCAACCTGCTGCAGTTGTTGCAGACGTCGAGGAGGAGCATGACCCATTCTGAAGTGCCAAAGATCAAAGGAGGTTCTACAATTGGCTATAGTAGGTATAATAGGTGTGGTGGTGGATTGTGGTCGTAAGATGTAGAGGCCTTGGTCTCAATGGCACTACCAATCTCCCTCGCTGTGATAAGATCCTGTATGACACAAACGCCCTTTTGAAATTTTAGTTGGAAAGGAAAGTGTGTAACCAACTGAGAGACAGATAGGAGATTAAATGTGAAAGAGGGAACTAGTAAGACATGAAACAAGTACAATTGATCAGATAACTTGACTGTGCCCATATGCGTGGCAACAGTCTGCTGGTTATTGGGTAGAGACACAACAACATTATTGATTGGATGACTCTCGACAAAAAATTTGGATGAGCAAGTGATGTGATCGGAGGCTCCTGAGTCTAAAATCCAAGTATCGATGGAGCGAACACTAGACATGACTCTATGAATAGGGAGAGAGATATGACCTGTATATGAAGAACATGAATTATCAAGAATATGAGATAATCCTACTGCTGGTTTGGTGTCAGCAGAAGGGAAATTTGGTGGCCTAGAGGAGCAGCTAAGAGCTGAACTCTTAGGCGTGATTGTAGACTGTTGGACCAGAGCAATGAGATTGGTGAACTGATCATGTGTGAGTCCCATCTTCTGAAGCCCAGATTGTAATGCAACAGAAACCTTCTCATCTGTACTGCCCTGTTCTGCAGATTGTGCAGAACCTGCAAACGAAGATTGTCCATTGCCACGACCATTCTGATTTCTGGTGAATCGAAAGTTTGGGGGAAAACCATGTTTCCTATAACACTTGTCCACTGTGTGTCCTTCCTTGCCACAAAAGGTACAAATTGGTTTCTTGTCATTCCAATTCCTTCTAAAAGTTCCTGGTTTAGAGGTTGCTGCAGAATTGCTTGCAGCTGTGATGTCTTGTGTATTGACTGACCCGATGATCAAGTTGGTGCTACTATTAGAAAGCAATTGTTGTTCATGTTGAAGGGCAAGGTATAACACTCGATTCATACTTGGCAATGGATCTAAGAGCATGATCTGAGACTTCACATTATCATAATTCTCATTGAGACCAATCAAAAACTTGATTAATTGATCTCGTTGCAGAGCCTTCCGTGATGATTTGACAGCATCACAATCAGACGATCCTTTTACACGATCAACACATTTACACAAATCGACTGATGCATACTGAGCAAACTGGTCCCAAAGTGTTCTGAACATAGTAAAATAATCATTCACGGACAGAGCACCCTGCTTCAAGGTACAGATCTGCATCTGAAGTCGAGCTTAAGGAAATGAGAACGAAAAAAAATGGTGGACTAGAAGCTTAGATTCCATTTTGGAGCAAAAACCAGTTATTTTGATTTAATAACCGTCAGAGAATCGTTATTGAGAATTGTGTAACTAATGATTACAAAATGATTAGTTATAGTGCAACAGAGGAGCGCCACTTGTCAACCGAGTGTAGCTCACTCAATTTTCATCTGCGCGTGTGGCAAACTTCATTCCGATTCTGTGGTTCTTGGAGTTCAACACATTAGTCCCTGCAGGTCTATGAAATACATCAATCACGTCCCTTCTGTTCTGCTGCTTCATCAGAAAAGTCCCCAGGGTCCCAAAGATCTTCAACTGGAAGTTCATGCATTAAATGTAGATCTTGTTCTGTTGATATCTGATGATGCAATCATATGGTACGAGTACTGCCAAGTTCGGTACTCGTTTCAGGAGTTTTTGTCAAGCTCTTACTCCGGCAAGTTCCCGAGTTGGGAAAGTGAGGAGGCAAATGTGTCTGAACCTGCTCGTTCTAGCGAATATCTATCTTTCTTGATGCATAGCTTGTCTGGTGAGGCTCCAAAGAAATCTTCCACGAGCTTTTTCGCCACAGGAGAAGTTAAGTTCGAAGGAAGCGTGACGATATATGGTCTTGTACAATGCACTCCTTCGTCTGACTGTGGTAGTTGCCTGAATAAGGCTACTAAAGAGCTTCTTGACTCGTGCTATGGGAGACCAGGCGGAATGATGCTTAGCGAGAATTGTAACGTGAGGTTTGAGCGTTATAGCTTCTATAATGCCTCAAATAATCTGCTGGTTTAAAAGGGTAACCAAGTTGGAACAATCGTGCAAGAATTTATCTATTTTATTCTTAAACAGTAGCTGAACAGTTCTAGAACTTTTCTTTACCAAGCAGGGAACAACCAGAAAACTTGGATTTACGTGATCGTAGCAGCATTAGCAACACTAATACTAATCGTGGCGCTCTTTGCTTTATTCGGGTGGGAAAGGAGGAGAAGAAGAAGAAGTGATGAAGGTAATCTAGCCGAAAATTTTCATTTTTTTTAAGAAGTATACATTAGAAAAAATTACGAAGAAAAAGCTGAATCTTATTCTCGGGCAGACAATGAGAGGAGGCAGCGTACGTTGCTGCACGAATTGGCGACGCCTAGAGGGATCACATTGACCCGGGAAGGAGACTTCGTGAGTACATCGGAAATGCCTTCCATGGATCTGACAACCATTAGAGAAGCAACGGACAACTTCTCCGATGAGAACAAGCTTGGACAAGGCGGGTTTGGCACTGTCTACAAGGTAATATTGCTCTTCCACTCGACGCTGAACCTGATTTGAAACTGATATTAGATCGATTAATTCATGGATTGTAACAATTTTTCAGGGGAAGTTGCCAGATGGGAAGGAAATAGCTGTCAAAAGATTAGCAAGGCGTTCTTGGCAAGGCTTAGAAGAGTTCAAGAACGAGGTTATACTAATCGCGAAACTTCAGCACAGGAATCTTGTGAGACTCTTAGGATGCACGATTGAAGGAGACGAGAAGCTGCTCGTATACGAGTTCATGCCCGAAAAAAGCCTGGATACCTTAATTTTCAGTATGTTCTAAAGCTAGCCAATGAGAATACAAAATCGCAACTTGACCGAGTTGATGTTGCTAATCCGTAATTACAATCCTGAAACAGATTTGCAGAGGAGGACAGAACTAGACTGGAGTACTTGCAACGGCATAATAGTCGGAATTGCGAGAGGGCTGCTTTATCTGCACGAGGAATCTCGGCATAAGATCATTCACAGGGATCTGAAGCCTAACAATGTGTTGTTGGACAGTGAGATGGTTGCCAAGATTTCGGATTTCGGAATGGCAAGAATTTTTGGCGAAAATCAGAAATCAGCCAATACTAGAAGAGTTGTCGGAACATAGTAAGCCTGATCACTCAATTTCATTGAATTCTTATCAATCAATTATCCTATGACTACAAATCCGGCTTGTATTGAACGAAACAGCGGATACATGGCTCCGGAGTATGCAATGGAGGGACGATTCTCCGTGAAATCAGATGTGTTCAGCTTCGGAGTCATACTGCTGGAGATCATAAGTGGGCATCGGAACAGCAGATTTTATCTTACAGGATTTGCTCAAACACTTCTAGTTTATGTATGTACAACACAACCATCTCACCAAACTGACGTTTTCTTGTAACGTAAGCAAACACCTAACTTCTAATAATACCATCTGATCCAACTGGTTCAATCACAGGCATGGAAACTATGGAACGAAGGGAAAGAGCTCGAACTCATAGAGCCGTTGCTGTTGGAAACAGGCGCGGTGTCCGAGATGGCGAGGTTCATTCACATTGGACTACTGTGTGTCCAGGAATACCCGGCCGACCGGCCGACCATGTCGTCTGTCGTATCGATGTTAGGAAGTGATCTGGTTGGCCTTCCTCGGCCGAAATTGCCTGCGGTCTCTATAGGTAGACGACTAGCTCCATTAGTTGATCAGTCTTCCTCTGATGATCATCCTTCTGTAAGCCATTTAACAGTTTCTGATGTTTCGCCAAGGTGAATATTGATTCTCTTATAATTCCTTTATGGATGTTAGGATTTGTTAAATTTATACTAATGGGTCAATTTAACTTTCGGAGTTAAATCTAAAAGTATTTAACTCCGAAAGTTAGCGCGAATAACATTATTCGATTACATCATTATGTACTGTAGCTGCTCATTGTAGGGTGGACCATCGTTTGACAAAAATGATGTCTCAACTATTACTTATACCATAGGATCATTTATAAGAGTTACAAATTAATAAAATTCTTCTTATCAAAAAAGTTACTGTAGGATCATTGTGCAATGTTCAAATTTACCAAAAGATTCGTAACATCGTACTTGTTGACTGAGAGATAAGTCATCCTAAATTCCAAACAAAATATTAGATAAGATATTCGGAAATTGACTTTGTATTTTTTTAATTTATTATGGTTTAATAACTTGAATACCAGTTTAAAAATGTGTGGGTGACATAGACAAAAGTATTCCTACATATCAAAAAATAAATAAAAATCATACGAATAATACAAGAAAGTGAGAAATTTTTTATTAATAATCTGATTTCTTTCTAAAACATTATAATTATTTTCCTAATTATACATAGTAATATTTTTTTCAAAAAATTATTATTAATATAATGGAATGTCAACCTTATAAATTCACTCTATTAAATACACTAAAATAGTGTACAAATTGGCCAAACTAAATTATGCGGTCAAATCCATGTGGGCTTTTGTCATCGAGAATGGTCCATTGTGGAATCTCATTTATGTGCACGGCCCACTATTCTAAGGGCCAGGAACAACAGGCCGCTTAGCCAATACTCCCGATTCCTTTTTTTTCCTGAAGAGTTTTTTTTAAGTCAATGCTCCTCAAGAGTTTTTTTTTTAACTTTGCTCCGGAGTAAAACAAAACACAAAATGGTCTAAAATTCCTAAATTTTAAGTTTAATAGGCTAAACTTAAAATTAAAAAAAATCTTAATCAATTGGCAGTTAATTTATTGAAGAAAATATGAAAAATTAAGGCAAGACATCAACGAAAAAACTTAATATTTTGGAACTAAAAAAATACAAACTTTTTTATTAAATCAGATAAATTTTATAAGTCAAGTGACAGAGATACACAAGTTACAACGTATCTACTGCACAAGCCGTAGACCAAGTGACAGCCTAACTACCTAGAAAACAAAAACCTTCAATAAGCCTGAATCAAGGAGTTTGATACTGCACCCATAGATCTCACTTAAAAAAAATTCTACCGTTAAAAAATCTAATAAAAGATCAACAACATGAAAAAAAAACTCTAGTTATTAAAGAAAAGTAATAAGAATAATGCATGGTTAATCGTCGTTCATGCGCAAGAATCAAGGGTAAAATATTATGCCCAAGACTACAAATGTAGCACAGAGGAGCGGGAGCTACCGTTGTCTTCCTATTCGGACGGCATCTTGGGAGCTATGTCTATTTCGGATCAGGAGCGGAAGGGCAAGCTTTTTTTAGTTTTGTAGAGGAAACCAAGTGTAATATAAATATTATATAGGAGATGCATATTATGTTTTTTAATTAATGACTCAAAACAGAAATAAATATAAAAATGACGAAAAATGCCAATCAACTTTAAGGAATTAGCTATATTGATTAGTAAATAATGATAGTTAATCAACTTTAACACGACATTTTGTCATCAAAACGCTCTTAATTCCGCCTTTTTTCAATCAAGCGACTACAAGCTAATGAAAAAATGGTAATACTCTAATACAACTATAACACATATTTATCAACAACAAAAAACTGACACATGTATACCTTGCTATATTTGATGGTCATAAGTTTCATATTTTTAAAATTGTGTGACTCATCTTAGCATGTTCATATACCAAATGATCATTAGCAAACGAATGATCATCTAACGCATAACTATTGACTCGCATAAAAATACATAAATTTGGTGATTTTTTTTAGGGGTAAAATATCTTCATTAATCATCAGAAGTCAATTACAATCGTTACGGCATACAACCATAATAGATTACATGGAAGCGCTAGAACACTCAAAAACTGCCCGTAAGTGACCACCCTCGACACAAGACACTCTCCTCTTACTAAGTACGAAGTTGCAGCTGTCGACCTCGTTAAAAATTTATTCGGTAAACCTGTTTCCGCAGGAAAAATTCGGTATAGAAAAAGAGTACATTGCGGATATCTGCTCTAGCGATAGCACTACAGGAATAAGTGGCTAGTGTTGTCTCTTATACAATAAAGTCCCAAGGAAACCAAAAAACCAGCTTAAAGAACAAAACTACATAAATCCACCAACGTTCACAGGGAGCCAAACAAAGCCACCTCATTCTCCATATGTAGTGTCATGAGTGCCTGGGCTGCTCAATGATGGGGCGTGATGTCAAGAGCAACATACCAGTCGTACGGGGACAGCTATAGACGACATCAATATGCGGAGCATGTTCATTCCTGAAGGAAATCCTCTGCAAGGCCGTAAGAGTTCAGTAGGAGGAAAATGAAATACCATGGTGTCTGACAAGGAGTGATGTGTATGAACATACACACAATTAGTTATGTTCTGGGTATTGCAGTGTTTTGGGTCAACTGAGTCATATTCTGTTAAGTGTTTAATATGTTTTGTGCGTTTAGTTAAGAAGCCGATGTCTATCGAATTTTGTGTATTTTTGCAGGTATTGGAGCAAACGCGAAGAGTAGGAAGATCGAGGTAGAAATCAAGCAGAATGGAGAAGAGCAACAAGGAGTGTAGCGGACAGGTTTAGGCTTAATCCATCAACTTTTTCTAAAATAGGTATAACTTTCTCATACGAACTCTAAATAGAGTGATACCAAAATGAGTAGATCCGCAATACCTTGATCTACAACTTTGATGTTTTGAGTTTTGTGACCCAGCAGACGCTGGCTTCCCTGCAGATGCTGGGAGATACAGAAAGTTCATCCGAGAAGCCCAATTGTCGTTGGGTACCCAGTGGTCGCTAGCCAGACAAAATTGCAGCCTGTTGGAAGCGTAATCTCACGTATTTAGTTAAGTTATTATTTAGGTATCGTAGGTAGGCTATATATAGGCCTTAAACCTTATGTTATACTGAGTCTTGGACAATTTTCATGCAAGATTCATTAAATCTAGTTTTAGTATTTGTTTATTGCTTTGGATTGTAGTCAATAATTTGAGATCTCAAGTAACGAGGTATTTTTATATCTTGCAATACAAAAGTTGTCTTTTCATTCAATCTTATTATTTGTTAATTACTTGATTATTTCGTATTAAGTGTTCTTGGACTGATATTGACAACCTTGATTCTTGGCATTAGATTACATCTGTTTATTTCATTTCATTTCGTTTGCTTGAATATTGTTATTAGGGTTTATGATTGACAACCGTAGATTTGAACATGATAATTTGCGTTGGTTTAGAATCATCAATCATCGTTTAATTAATCTACTTAGCTTAAGATTTAGGAATTTATAATCTGGTACTTATCAAATTGAATCTTCTGTCTCTGTGGAGACAATCTTATTTATCACCGTATTACTTATATGATACTATTCTTTTGCACGTATTTTTAACCCGAGATTTATCGTATCAAGGAGAATCGACAGATTTTGATGAAGGCATGGGCGACTTTATTTATAGCATGTGGGATATAAGAAAACAAAACTTCCCCCAGGGTGGAAGCCAAACGTTTGCAATCCTCTATAATCACGGATAGATCACTATAATTCGTCGAGGAGTTGAGTAGGGCATAGATAATTGGTTGCCAATCTGATTCAAGTAGTATTTTAATTGCTCCCACACATAGTGCGAGTTCTAGTCTGTGTAGTACACCGAGAGCTTCAAGTAGCGTTGGATGAGAAAGGTGGTAGATTGCCTAACCCGAGGCTGATAAGAAAGTCCCGGTATGATTTCTTAGAACTGTACCAACATTTCTGCCCCCTTCTTCCATAAGGCCAACGTCAGTGTTGATCTTTAACCAATCTTGCATAGGACAGGACCAGCTTTGGTCTAGACACGAGGTATTACGAGACTTCTATATAATGGCCTGCCAAAATTCGGTTAGTAGTGCGTGTGCATTTAACATCACCATTTCAACATTAGGTGGATCTTCCATGTTGAACACTAGATTATTATGAGACTTCCATATTCTCTATAGGGTAGCCACCGACTTACCCAACCATTCGGAGATTTGGTTGTCAACGATTAAAGAAAAGGATGAAAGGAATAAAGGGGGGGGGGTCTGTAGGGTTTAGGGAAAGACCCCGATCAATCTAGATGGACAAGAGTTTTGAATGGTGTAGGAATATGTGGTCAATTGTTTCCTCATGAGAGTTTCATGCTGGGCATTGGGTGTCAATTGACATGCCTCTGCGAGCAAAGTTGCCCCGTACTAGTAAGTTATTGTCAAGAGCATGCCAGAGGAAGATCTTTAATCTAGGAGGACAATTTAATTTCTAACACTTAGACTAGAGTGAGGGGGGGAGCCGTAGTGGGTACATGTCTGGAGTTCTTTTAGGATTCAAAATCTAGGTGGTAGCCGCTACGTATAGAGTAATCACCATTTGCGCTTAAGTGCCATCTGATCAGGTCCCTTTGTCATATATAACTTATGTGGATTTTCTTGATCCTATGGGCATCCTCATGAGAGAAAATTATGACTATTAGGGTCGAGTTCCATTCATATGAGTTCTCTTGGAGAAGGTCAGAGACAGTTTGAAGGTGGTCTGAACCAAGAAAGCGATATTCAGGAAAGCTGCTTGCCGAGTCAGGTAACCAGTGATCTGTCCATAAGTTAACTGAGGTACCATCCCCTATCCTCCATTCAAGTCAATTCTGGAGTAGAGGGAGTCCTTCCATGATACTTCTCCATGCATGACTAGAGGAATAGCCAAGTGGCGTATTAAGTAAAGGTGAACGTAGCTAATATTATGCTTTGAGGACCCGTGTCATTAAGGAGTTAGAAGAGATAAGGAGTCTCCAATCCTGTTTTACAAGCATGCCTCTATTGAAATTAGAAAATCTATAAAAGCCCAGACCTCCCTCAACTTTGGATCATCACATTTTCTCCCAGCTGCGCTAGTGCATTGTCCTATTTTTTCCAAAAGAGGTTGCATAGTCTATGTTCAATTCGTGAGCAGGTCTCAGACGAGAGAAGGAAGTAGCTCATGATGTATGTGGGGATAGCTTAAAGGATAGCTTTAATTAGAATTTCACGTCCAGATCGAGATAGGTACCTTTATTTCTAGTTGCCCACTTTTGCCCTAATGCGGTCTTTGAGTTTTGGCAAAGATTGCCTTTTTTTGATCTACCAATGACTGTGAGTAATCTGATATACTTTTGTGTGCTGTTGGTAATGCGCATTTGAAGCAAATCCTTTAAATGATTTTGCACCTTGACCAGCACGTTACTACTGAAAGTGATGGAATTTTTCTGAAGATTAACCTTTTGTCTGGAGCCTTATTTATATAGGGATAGAATTTGCGAAATAGCCATTATTTCTTCAGTGGTGGCTCTTGTAAAGAGGAGAGAGTCGTCAGTGAAGAATAAGTGAGTAATTTCTGGTGCAGTTCTAGCCACTCGAATACTATGGATTTGGCCAGCAGAAGAGGCATGCTTGAGATAGGAGGCCAGACCTTCGGCACAAAATAGGAAAAGATATGGAGATAGGGGGTCCCCTTACCGAAGGCCTCGGCTTGGCGCAAAATAGTCTCCAATTGTGCCATTAACTTGAATCGTATATTATATAGTAGTCACACATCTAAAAACCAAGGATATGAAGGGGTTCGGGAATCCCATGGCAATCATCATGCTCTCTAGAAAAGGCCATTCAATGTGATTATAGGCCTTAGTCATATCCAATTTAATTGCACAATACCCTTTCTTCCCTTTGCTCCTTTTCTTTAGATAGTGGAAGGTCTCAAAAGTAATCAGAGAGTTATACGTAATCAAGCGTCTAGGGATGAAACCACTTTGGTTCTCATGAATAATAATAGGAAAGAAAGTTTTGAGCCGGTTGGTCAAGGACTTAGTGATAAGCTTCATGATGATGTTGCAGAGACTGATAGGTATGAATTCAGAGCAGAGGATGGGCTTCTTCACCTTCGGGATAAGAGTAATAATGGTCTTGTTTATAAAGCTTATGTCTCTCTCATTATTGAGGATGTCAATAGTAGTGTTTAGTACCTCATTTTTCACCGTTGACCAAAATTCTTGATAGAAAAAGGGGGGGCATGCCATCTGGGCCAGGTGGTGAGGTTGGGCGCATCTGTTGTAGGTTGGTCACAATTTCTTGCCAGGAATAAGGCGCGGTCAGTGCGATGCTCATCTCCTCCGTGACCACAAGAATCACCTTGCTTGTAATGATGTTACCCGTACACAACCCAAAGAGGAGAAAAGTGAGGAGTAAAAGCTCTTAAAGATCTCTTGAATCGCATCCCGGTCCTGGGTCGCTACGCCCTCATTGTTCCTGATCTCCTCTATCCAATTCCTAGAACGCCTATGATTTGCCTTCTGGTGAAAGAAGCGAGTGTTGTGATCCCCTTCTTTCAACCAATCTACTCTAGACCGTTGTGCCCATAATACTTTCCCCCGACATAAGAGTTCTTCTCTTCAGTTCAGATACTTTGTCAATTGTTCTTTTCGCAAGTGAGTAAGGGGTAGCTTTTGAAGCATGCGAATAAATTTAGTGATCTCAACGGTAGGTTAGGAAGATATGGCGTGAGAAACTCCCACTCACCTTTCTAGCCTTTCTTATGTAAAATGCCAGAAACAACGGCTGAGATTAATGACTGGAATCAGAAATAAAAATAGTTATGAAGAAAGAAATGCGGAGGAAGAGAAATAGTTAAGGAACTAGAAATATTCTCATTGTAATCAAATTTGATGAGGCTTTTTCTCAAAAATCCTTCAATATCCACATAAAATTTATTGTAAATTTTTTGTGTGATCAAAACATATAAGATAATCTGCATACTTTCTCAAGTTTTTTTCTTCAGAATATAAAAACTAGAGAATATTACTTCTTATGAATCTAACTTATATTTTAAAAAAATTATACCTAAAAGTAATTTTATTTTTCAAAATTACCCCTCATAAAGTATCCACAGTGCGACTGTGGTCTCCTCACGCCGCGTGGCCCAATTGGAAGCCCCTCTCCAATTACTCCACGTGATAGTTTTTTGGGCAATTAGTTAAAAAAATTGAAAAAGTTTAAAAATTATTTGTGTCATTTTTTTAAACTAATTTTTTATGTTGTTAATAATTTTATAAATATTTTTGTATCTAATAATGCAATTGATGTGATTTATATTATGTAATTTGGGAAACTTGTCTAATTTGTGTAATTATATTTTTTGAAAAGTTTATTTAAACTTTAAATTGTAAATCCTAAATTTTAAAATATAAAATCAATGTATTTGTAATTCAAATTATTTATAAATATTTTTCACAAAATAATTATTTTTGTTATTTTGAAATTAATTTTCATATTTTTAATTCGTCAAAAATATATTCGAGTTTGATACAATTAATTATATTTAAAAAAAACTTACATGAAATAGTGGCAAGATACAGTGACATTAACATAAGTTAACATAAGTGCGAATGAAAGTTAAGTGTAGAGATGAATATGACATGACAGTATAATATTGGGGAGTGGATTTGGTGGGGACAAGGATTTTATCCCCATATGGGGACTAAAGAAATGAAATCATTAAATAAGGGTAGTTTGGTAAAATCTCCCTTATTTTTTTCTCTCCAAATCACTCACCTAATTTAAATTAATTCTCTCTCCTACTAATTAATTATTTTCTTTCTCTCTCCAATCTCTGCAAGTACCTAACTAATTTGAATTAATTCTCTTTCTCATTAATTAATTATTTTTTCTCTCTCTAATATCTTTTAAAATCTACCTAATTGAATTAATATCAGAAGTCAAAAAACAATATATAACAATAAACCAATAAGTTAATAAACTAATAAACTGGTAAATCAGTACATCAATAAACCGATAAATCAATAAATCAATAAACCAATAAACCGGTAAATTAGTATACAAGTAAACTAAAAAACAGTAAACCAATAAACTAGTAAATTAGAAAACCAGTAAACCAATAAACCAATAAACCAATAAACCAGTAAATTAGAAAACTAGTAAATTAGTAAACCAATAAATCAATAAACCAATAAACTGGTAAATTAATATCAGTAAACTAAAAAATAATAAACCAATAAACCAGTAAATCGGAAAACCAATAAACCAGTAAATTAAAAAACCAGTAAACCAATAAATCAATAAACCAATAAACTAGTAATCAGTAAACCAATAAACCAGTAAACCAACATGATCACTCAATATCAAAATCAGTAACAACATATATAATCAGCAAAACCAGTCAATCAATAAATCAATAAATCTAACCTAACCAAAACACACGGAAAAATTGTAGGGGTTATAGAAAGAGAGGGTTACGTGGGTCATCTTTGATATGGACGAGATGAGTTACGACCGAGATGGGCTAGGTTTTGGCATGGGACGGCGATGAATGGAATGGGACATCATGGCGTGGGACAGTGGGCGTGCGGCATTGGCATGGGAAGCATGGGCTGGAGGCCGGAAGAGCTAGTTCGACATGTTCGTATTTTTTTCTTCTTTGTTTCTCTCTCCAGAACTAGGAATTTTGTAAATGGAAGAAGAATCGTGAAGGATGAAGTGAGTTTAAATTAGAGAGTTTAAATTTTAAGTTTTCCTAAAAAAGAGGATATTTAAAGATGATTATGCTAAAAAAGAGGAAGTCATTAATTGCTGGGTTTTTAAGTTTGAGTAATAAGTCAAAAATGCCCTTGAACTATTTTACACCATTAGATCAGAATATTTTTAAAAAGATTCTAATCAGATGGTCTAGATTTTAGTCCCCATATGGGGACACCCCCTCTTTAGTCCCCATAGAATCCAATTTCATAATATTGGGGCGAGAATAGAAATTTTTTGTAGTATTAATGAAACTACTGCTCACGTTGTGTGCAGCAGAATGATAAACGTGTTTTAGTTTAAATATATATTGAGTTCAAATTTTTATAGATACATCAATATTAAATAACTCTCACCCTATCCAAGTACATTTGCCGATACTAACACCCGGACCAACAACAGTCACGGTCTCACGGATCCAACACGAACGTCCGCAGCGAGCTCAGCCTCGGGATGGACCACAGCGCCAACTTCAATGACAACAGAAGGGTCAACTTGGGCCGACTTGTGGAGCGTGCCTCCGCCATTCCGCCACCTCAAGAACTCCCCGCTATCCAAGCGAGTATGTCTTTGATTTTAATACTCGTTGAATGAGGATGGCTAAGCCAATCCAAGCTGGAGACGATGTTACTTCTATATTCGAAAGACGAGGAACCTAGTGCTTCATTTTTTTTTGTAAAGAGCAAAAATGCTTGATAAGGAATTAATTCCTGCGTTGTTGGTGGAACTTATAGAAAAGGGATAATTGCTCTCGCCCCTTGGTTTGTAGAAATTAGTGATTCAGCCCTTCTATTTTTTTTATTATTATTTAGCCCCTCTAGTTTGTGAAAAGAGTATTATTTAGCCCCTCTATTTTTTTATATTATTATTTAGCCCCTCTATGTTCTCCGATCCATAATAATACCCTTTTCACTATGTATGGCATATCTTTTTGGGAAAAGTACAATTTTAGTACCTGTGGTTTCACACTTTTTGACAAATGATCCTGTACTTCAAAAACGACTAAAAAAGTCCTGACGTTAGCTTCGGAGTATCACTTTTAGTCCTCCGAACCTAAATTCGTCCCGAACCTATGGAAAATTTCTTTTTCATCCCATTTTTTTTACATTTTAGTCCCAAATCCCAAATTTTTTTCAATTATATTTATTATATCCTAAATTCGTCTCAAACCTATGGAATTCCGGAAATACCCCTCACCCGCTTCCGAATTTCAAAAAATGCTCAACATCAAAGTCGTAGGTCTAGGTCTTACGGATCCTCTCGTTTTGGAATCGCTCGATTCGGAGTACGTATGCGAAAGTTATGATATTTCTACCGAAAGTCGACAAACTAAGCCTATCAATCCTAACACGTCACCTCTCCACCACCGCCCTCTCTTTCTCCCGATCGCCTCCCATATCCCACTCTCTTCTTCTTCTTCTTCCCCTCGTCTCTTGTGAGGCGAGGTGTTACGACCCTCGCTAAATTTGTATTTGTCGTGACTACTTGGTCCGACCTTTGGTTATTTTGTTTCGATCGGTGTTCGAATCGTTGTATTGAATTCGTCTACGACTTTTGTATTGTGAGTTTTGTGATTTGAGCCTTGCATTTTTGAGTTTCATGTGATTTCGGTTAGTATTAGGATTGATAGGCTTAGTTTATCGACTTTCGGTAGAAATATCATAACTTTCGCATACATACTCTGAATCGAGCGATTCCAAAACGAGAGGATCCGTAAGACCTAGATCTACGACTTTGATGTTGAGCGTTTGGTGAAATTCAGAAGCGGGTGAGGGGTATTTTCGGAATTCCATAGGTTTGGGACGTTTAGGATATAATAAATATAATTGAAAAAACATTTGTGATTTGGGACTAAAATGTAAAAAAAAGGGATAAAAAAGAAATTTTCCATAGGTTCGGGACGAATTTAGGTTCGGAAGACTAAAAGTGATACTCCGAAGCTAACGTCAGGACTTTTTTAGTCGTTTTTGAAGTACAGGATCATATGTCAAAAAGCGCGAAACCACAAGTACTAAAATTGTACTTTTCCCTATCTTTTTTGGTCCATTCATTTCCTCGGATAAGTATGAAGAAATTTCTAAGAGGTCAAGTGATTAGAAAATTCTATATTGAGAACACCATAAAATTGTAAATTTGAAGCACGAATTTCGCATGTTTTTGGTTTCCAACTTGAGCCAATTTTCTTTCCTCAGCGGTATTCAACTTGATTTTAAACGTCTTTTTCATACTTCAATTGGGAAGTTCCAGGAAACTTCAGACCAGAAAATTAGTCACAATCAAGTGGTCCAAACCTCCATTTTTCCCTGGGAAAAAATAATTCTCTTCCGATTTTAACCAATTTCTTCCTAGAAATTACACTGATAAAGACTTGTGGACCTTGAACTTGTATTCTCCAAGCAAAAAATGGCTTTTTTCTCAGGTCTCAAAGCATCCACTCCAATGATTCTTGTCTTGTATTTTTCACTTACTAGCTTTACCAAGCCTGGCCTTGCAGATCCTCCTTACTTTTTGTGTTCAAACGTCACATACAACCCCTCAACCAATAGGCAGTTTAAGGAAAACCTGGACACCCTCTTCACTAACCTTTCCTCCAAGGCCAGTCTTTCAATGCAGTCCAGTGCCTCGATAGGGGACGGTCCGGATCGAGCCTACGGTCAGTTCATGTGCGTGCCATTCCTTTCGGCTTCGGATTGCGGTACATGCATCACCATTGCGTATCAGGCATTCCGCACGGGTTGTCCTGACGACTGGGAAGCCGTCGTGTGGGAGGATAACTGTCAATTGCGGTACTCCAACCGCAACTTCTTAGGCCACCTTGACGTCTCAGGAAACAAGCCTTTCGCTAACAAGAAGAACATATCCAACCCCGAGCAGTTCACCTCGGTAGTAACCAGGACCGTTGGCGATCTTACCAAGCAGGCGGCTTCCAACGGTTTTGTGAAAATGTATGCTCAACGAAAGGCGAAGTTTGAGGGTAGCAAAACGCTTTACGCGCTAGTCCAGTGCACTTCGGACTTGTCTCCTCATCAGTGTACCTCTTGCCTTAGTGTTGCGTTGGAGAATATCACAAGTTGGTACTACTACTCTCGAGGGGCGAGGCTTCTTAGCCGCAGTTGTTATTTGAGGTACGAGCTGTATGCTTTCTATCTAGGTGCTACTGACGAATCCCAAGAACATAACAATAAAAGTGAGTATCTTCTATTGTCCTCGATTAATTTTGGAACTTTTCTTACACAGAAATGCTGAATCAAGTTCTCATTTTTTCCCTGGATGCAGTAGAAAAGGTGCTCATTGTTGCAATAGTAGCAGTTGCAGTCTCAGCCTTTTTTGGTTTTATTGTCTTCCGTCTCGTCGCGAAAAGGGGAGATCAGAGAAGTATTGATCTGTCAGCTAAACATTTTTCTCTATCTATTGGGTTCCATTTTGTTCTGAGCAAATATCTGATTTGAAAG
>SOPF01027123.1:31095-50527 GCA_012979155.1 Hypericum perforatum | reverse complement strand
TATGTGTGAGTAGTAAATTCTGTGAGTTTGGTGTCTTGAAGCCAAGACACCAAACTCACAGAATTTACTACTCACACATATTAACAATGAACAACATAATCAAAAACAAGAAGATACTTAACATTAATGATAAAAGGAAGAGTAAAAGAGAAGAAATCTTTACAAATCTCAAGTGAGCTTTCTTCCTCACGTTCTTCACAGAGAGGATGGCCAAAATTCCATGTGTCTCTCTCTCTCTCTAACCTCTCCCTTCTCTATCTTGTCTCTTCTACACTAATGCACTTAATTAACATAAAACAAAAGTCAAAAGTCAAATAAAATATAAACTAACTTAATATCCTAACTACTCTCCACCCTCTAATCCAAAGTTGTCTGCCATGGTCACAAAAAGGCCAAAAATCTCAAGTGCATGGCCCCCTCCAATGTTTTCCACTCAAAGAGGCTAGTGGCAGCTCTATCACTGTCTGGTCTGGCGTGCGCCAACTCATCCTAGCATGCGCCAGATCCTCAGGTGCTCGGTCATTCGCGTCTAGTTATTCTTGCTTCTGGTCATTCGCATCTGGTCCTTCTCTGGCATGCACCAACTTCCTCTAGCATGTGCCAGGTCCTCAGCTTTGCTCTTCTCGCCTTCGCATCTTTCCTCTCATCCATGCATCCGTTCGTCTAGCTCGGTCATCATCTATTTCCTTGAATTAGCTCCTAAAACCATAAAACAAAATGAGAAACAAAATACACAACTAAAAACATGAAATAAACAAAACTACAACAAAGATAACTAAAACTCAAATAAAACAACCTAAAATACTAAAAATAAACTAGAAAATGGACAAAAGTAATGAGTGTTTTAAGCACTCATCACACCCCTACACTTGAATCTTTGCTTGTCTCCAAGCAAGACTCAAATGCGGACAACAACAAAACAAAAATCACAAAAACACACACAAACACAAAATGAGGTAAAGACTTGGCAAGACTCGATCAAAACTTAACTTCCCTCAAAAATATCAACTTATATTAAAATCTCATCATAAACCTAATTAGTTCATCAATTCCAAAACACAAAACACTACAAACTAGTAAACACCTCGATGCTCTATTGTTTAAGAAAGTGTTAACTCTACGTAAAAGACACTAGAAGGTTAAACTCTCAAGGATAGTAAAGTGTATCACTCATATAATATGTATGGTCAACTTCCTATCACTCGCATACAGGTCAATATCTCAAAGCATCCTACGTCCTACTCAGCGCTATCTAAAAGTCGCAATGGTTGTCAATGATCGGGGGGGTTTTTTCATCGGGTTGTAATGGGGCTGAAGGTTAGGGTGAGGTAAAAATATATGGAAAGTGGCTAAACCACCCAATCTGAGGACTCAATTACATGAACTAAGCAGTCTCTCGCCTAATCTAAAATATCCTCACCAAGTATAATAAACATACACTCCCCAATATCCCAATATACTAAGACCTAGAAGCTCAAGTTTTGCCTGAACTTATGCTTATTCAACTTCACATTCTTTTTCTTTTCTTTTTCACTTCTCTTTTCTTTTCTTTTTCTTTTCTTTTTTTTCTTCTTTTCTTTTTCACTTCTTTTTCTTTTTCTTACATTCAACACATTATAACTTATGCACACGTCTAGGCAAAACTCGGCTTCTCAACATGGTCATAAACTATAAAAATCCCAAGATATACCCCAAATCGGTTTCAAATATCGACTACTCATAATACAAACATTCCCAACAAGTGCAAACTATAAGTCCTCAAATCGGATGATCAAAAGTAGGGATGATGATAGATAATAGGCTCAAAGTTGGCTTCCTTATCTAAGATCAATAAAAAGGCTCGGCTCAAATGGTTTTATGCAAATGGTAATAAAGGATTTTGGCTCTAAGGCTCTAGGCTCAAATATCAAAGAATGCCCCATCTTCTCACAGCTTCCACGCAACCTAGACCACGATAAGTACTAGTAGGATGCCTCGATTAACTAACACTAGTATGTACCTCATGAAAAATAGAGACTGGTGTCTCATCCATCGGCTAAAATCCTCACAAGGTACACTCAAAAACCTTCTAGTCTAATCTACATAGTGAAACTACTCGCCTAAACAACAGAGTGTAAGGTTCCTACTAATTCCTAGGTGTTGTGCTCAAATTAAATCCTTGACTAAGAGTTTGATAAAATTCTAACACAAGTTGAAATTTTTTTGAGGGGGGTTAAATTTTTGATAAATTCATGCCAAGTCTAAACCTACATATCCTAGACACTCTAAACATCATAACAAGAAATATTCCTAGAAGGAACCCTCTCCTACACTTGAATGACACAATGTCCTCAAGGTGTCTAATACACGTAGACAAAAACACAAATATCACACAAAAATAAAAACATAAACATGCAAGAAATCAAAAGCAAAGATAAGCAAATAAACACACTTAACAAAAAATCTAACACACAAAAGAGCAAACAAAGAAAGATAATAAAATAGATAAAGTAAAATAAATAATTAAAAAAACTAAGGAAGTCAGAGCTCCATGTTAATCTCGTGCTGGAGGTTGCGGTGGAGACTATGATAGAAACATGAATCTAACGCCGAAGTTCTCAGCCCATTGTCGCAGCCACGCCGCTTGCTCCCTTTGCTGCTCCATAAATGCTCGCTACTCGATGTAGAACGTGTGCTGCTGCTCTTCTGAACTCTCTGGTGCTCCTCAATACGAGCAGTTGATGACATCACATGCTGAAGCTGGATGCCATAGCTCTGAAGCTGGTCTCCGTAGCCCTGTAGCTGCAACTGCATCGCATAAAACTAGTTATGAAGATCTACCGGTAGGCGTGGAGGCTGATGGCTAGGTCCAGCCTCATCATGATGCTCCTCCTCCTCCAGGTCCTGCTCTTGAGGGTCCGGCGCTTGTGCCAGTAGTGGAAGGCCCAATCTGGTAAGGGTAGATATGACCGCCTGGCGTTCCTCCCATGGCTTGTACCATACTATCTCCTCACCATCTCTCATCATCATCCTCTTGATTAGCTTGCTATTGTTGAGTTTGTTGATGTCAAGAGACACTGGCTCCACATATGACCCTTGGTACTCTGAAAATCTCTCAGGAAAATGGTAACGTACAATGCGAGAAATGATATGACTTAAGTACAGATGCCTAGGTTCCCTATCGCTAATCGAATGTGCAAAGCAGTCAACAACCATAGCATATGTGTTAAACCTAATGTCGTGGCAGAGGTAGTCAATGGCATATAACTGAGATCAGAACACTTTAGACTCTTTCTATTGACCACAGAAGGTCAGAGTCATAAGGCGATGGAGGATTCCTAAATGTGGTTCTCTAATCAGCGCATTAGGCATCCTCCCTAACTCGTATCTCTCAAATCCCATAATCTCATGCCATGCTCGGTGGGCCTGACTAGTAGGTTTGAAATTTGAAGCTCCCCCACTAGATTTAAGGTCAAACAAGAAATTGAAATCACTTTCATCCATTGTAAACTCAGTATCAAAAACTCGTACAGTGAATGAACCCCTATTTGCCTCAATCTGCAAGGTACAATAAAATTCTAGCACTAGTTCCTGTCTAGCCAAAATGCCTCTCTCATTGAAATAACCCCAACCTAACTTCTCGATAGCCGCAGTCAACTCATCAGCTACCCCTAAGATTGTCATGTCATCCCAATCAATCTCGAAATGACTCAAGGTAGTAAGTTTATAGAATTTTCGGTACCTCTCTCCCTCCCAATCGTGGAAGATTACAAAGGGAGCTTTGTAGAGGTGGCAGATGTCTCTGGGTGAATTCGACAAAGAATTGGACCCTGATGGTGTAGCTGTTCGCACGTGCTTTCCAGTGTTCCTCATGCTGACCTAGCTAGATCCTTCAGCTCCTGACATCGTGGATTGCAATTTTGGTGGTGGGTAATGTGGGCAAAGTGTCCGGGATGCTTGGGCAAGAGTAGATCTAGGTTTTGGATTTGAGAATTCTGGTAGATGGTGAATTATGACCAAAAATCGGCTACTACCGAATATATACCCCCATTCTAACCTAGCTGGCATACGCTAGAAGCACCTGGCGTACGCCAGAGTTTCTGTTTTCCCATTTCTAGCGCACGCCACCTTTTTCTGGCGTGCGCCAGGTCTTCTTATCGTGCATAATTGGCGTGCGCCAGAGTTTCTAGCATGTGCCAGTTAGTGAATTTTGGAGAAAATAGCTTTTGCCATTTACATTCTACCTATGCCAACTAACTAACAAACACTTAAACTAACAAATTGTGATAACAACACACAAATGTACATCTAAACTAATTTTTTTTGTTTTTTTTCCTTTTTTTAATTTTTTTGGCTTTTATGTACGCTGCATTCCTGGAAAGCTTGAAAACCAGACTCTTCATTCTGATGGGTCATTATCTTTTGATGGATTATCAGTTATCGCAACCTTTTTGGCACTAAGCCTAGTAGGGTCATGACGTAATAGCAGTTGGCGTATAGTACTATCTCAAATATAATCACCATCAAAGATGCAACTTTGATATTCGTAGCTCACAAAGCTCTTTAATCGCGTACCAAGACGAACTACCTGGTCGCGCAGCCTTTTCGGCTTTAAGCCTAACAGGGTCTTGTCTTAGAAGGACAGTTCGCTCAGTTTGCGATATAGTGCTATGTTTGCTACAAACACCGTCATGCTCCAATTTACCATACTTATGGTAGAGAATCCAAACTTTCTCATTCTGTTCTTGTAAGCACTCCTTGATGTTCCTCGTGAGTGCCTCAAGAAGTTCTCGTCTCTTCGCTCAATTTTCAAATTTTCTTTTGCCCTTCTCAGAATGATCAGGCAAACATCTATTGGAGTTCTTCTAGAAACTAAGACTCTCACTAAACTTATATACTTGACACAAAACATATTTGCAAATCTAATGTTGACCTTTGCAAAATGCACAACTCCAAGTTGGAGTACCGTGATGAACTACCTTTCCTTGCAACTTTTTTAGCTCTAAGCCTAGTTGAGTCATGACGTAATACCATAGTATTCGTAACTTGTGATGAGTTTCTCGTATTAACCAGGTCATATTGCTCAATACTCTGCACGTGAAAGAAAATAAAATAAACCCTATTAGTAAAATAATAGAAGTAAATACTAATAAAAATAAAAATTAACCTAAACATGCTGATTTAATGTCGTCAGCTTAACTTCTTTGTTTATGCCTTATAAAACATATTAACCAATTGCACTTCTGCAATTTGGTTAATGATGCCTCCCCTAAGGTAGATTTTGCATCGTTGGCCGTTAACTCTAAAAACCTCCCCCTTGGTACTTTGTAAATCAAGTGCCCCAAAAAGGGAACACCTTAATAATCGTGTAAGGTCCGCTCCATTTAGATTTGAGCTTTCCAGGAAAGAGTTTAAATATAGAGTTAAAAAGAAGAACATGTTGACCCTCTTTAAAATCTTTTCTGATAATATGGGCATCATATCTCTTTTTTGTCTTTTCCTTGTAGAGTCTTAGGCTTTCAAATGCAAGATCTCCAATTTCTTCCAACTCATAGAGTTGGAGAATTCTTTGTTCTCCTGCCTTTTTGTAATCGTAGTTAAGGGTCTTGATGGCCCAAAACGCACGATGCTCAAGTTCCACAGGAAGATGGCATGCTTTGCCATAAATTATCTTGTACCTATTGGAGTTTTGAATGCCGTTCGATATGCCCATAAGGCATCATCGAGCTTATTCAACCAATCTTTCCTAGCCGATCCAACCATTTTTTCTAAAATCTTTTTGAGCTCTTGATTTGAAAGCTCTACATGTCCGCTTGTTTGGGGATGATAAGGTGTTGACACCTTATGAGTTACCTCATATCTTTTAAGTAGAACTTCAAATGGTTTATTGCAGAAATGTGATTCACCATCACTGATTATTGCTCGTGGCACTCCAAATCTCGAGAAGAGTTTTTTAAGTAATAGGATAACAACTTTATCATCATTTATAGGTGACACTAAAGCTTCTACCCACTTTGAAACGTAGTCAACTCTAACCAAGATATATTTGTTGCCATACGATGTGGGAAAAGGTCCCATAAAGTCCAACCCCCACACGTCAAAGAGCTCAACCTCTAAAATACCAGATAATAGCATCTCATTCCTTTTTGAGATGTTACCCGTTCTCTAGCAGCGATCATATTGTTCCACATAGGTACGTGCATCTCTAAATATGTAAGGCCAATAAAATCCACACTCAAATACCCTTGCTGCAGTCCTTGTTGCTCTATAATGACCTGAATAAGTAGTGTTGTGAAATTGCTCTAAAACATTAGCTATTTCCCAATCAGCAATGCACCGTCGAAGCACCCCATCATTACATCTCTTAAAGAGATATGGATCATCTCAAACAAACAATTTAGCATGCCTTAGGAATTTCTTCCTTTGAGGATAACTTAGGCATGCTGGAATAATTTCTCCAACTAAAAAGTTGGCAAAATCTGCATACCAGGGGGCTTCCACTCTACTTATTGTCATCAGAGTTTCATCAGGAAACTCTTCCTGTATCTTACCATTTTTCTCCATCCCATCGCTTTTCTCTAACCAAGAGAGATGATCTGCGACAATATTTTCAGCTCCTTTCTTATCCTTGATTGAGAAGTCAAATTCTTAAAGTAATAAAATCCAGCTCATCAAGCGAGGTTTAACATCTTGCTTTGAGAATAAATACTTCAAAGTAGCATGGTCAGTATAGACTATAACTTTTGAACCAAGCAAGTATGCTCTGAATTTGTCACAAGCGTAGACGACCGCAAGTAACTCTTTCTCTGTGGTTGTATAATTGAGTTGTGCTCCTGCCAATACTCTACTAGAATAGTAGATGACATGTAACTTCCCCTCTTTCTTCTATCCAAGCACACAACCCAAAGCTAGGTCACTTGCATCACACATAAGCTCAAATGGAAGTTTCCAATCCGGCGATGAAATAAACGGAGCTTTTACTAAAGCTTTCTTTAAGGCATCAAATGCCTTCTGACATTGCTCGTCAAAATTAAAGGACACGTCCTTCACTAACAAGTTTGTGAGAGGCTTGGAAATTAGAGAGAATTTCTTGATGAATCTTTTATAAAAGCCTGCATGACCCAGAAAGGCTCTAATTCCTTTAACTGTGATTGGTGCAATTATCTTCTCTATCGCATCCGTCTTAGCTCTGTCCACTTCCATTTCAACTTTAGAAATCTTGTGCCCAAGAACTATTCCTTCGTCTACCATAAAATGACACTTTTCCCAGTTAAGCACAAGATTCTTTTCCTTACATCTTTCCAGTACCTTATCAAGATTTTCCAGACAATGATCAAATGAATTTCCAAATACAGAGAAGTCATCCATAAAAATTTCCATAATCTTCTCGTTCATCTCCCAAAAGATAGACTCCATACAACGTTGGAATGTTGCTGGGGCACAACTTAATCCAAAAGGTATTCTGCGATAAGCAAAAATACCAAAGGGGCAGGTAAAAGATGTCTTCTCCTGATCTCTGGGGTATATCGATTTGGTTGTACCCTGAGTACCTATCCAAAAAGCAATAGTAGGAATACCCTGCTATTCTTTCTAACATTTGATCAATGAATGGCAAAGAGAAGTGATCCTTCCATGTGGCATCATTTAATTTTCTGTAGTTAATGCACACCCTCTAACCGGTCATAGTACGTGTTGGAATGAGTTCCCCTCATCATTGATTACTACTGTCATTCTCCCTTTCTTGGGGACACAATAGATTGGACTAACCCACTCACTATCCAAAATTGGATAAATAATTCCAGCTTCTAAAAGCTTAATCACCTCCTTCTTCATAACCTCCTTTATGTTTGGATTAAGTCTCCTTTGTCGGTCTACCCTCGGCCTTGCTCCATCCTCTATGTGAATATGGTGCATCATAATTTCTGGGCTTATCCCCTTGATGTCTGAGATTTGCCAAGCAATTGTCTTAATCCGTTTGTTCATAATTGCGAGCACTTTGTCCTCTTCATCCTTGGAGAGCTTGTTTGAGATTATAATTGTTAACCTCCCTCCATCTATTAAGAATGCATACCTTAGATGTGGTGGTAGCTCTTTCAACTCCAAGGATGGAGCTTTCACAATTGAGGGTGCAGTTCGATATTTCAGATGAATTCCCAATTCCTCAAGTAAAATTTTCCTTTCGACTTCCTCCTTAACTTCGTCCTCAATTTCCTCCTATTCTTCTTGTTGTCCTTTATCCTCAATTCTAGAGATATTTTCTTTGCAGAATTCGAGGATACATTCATCAACAACATCAATTTTCATGCACATCCCCTCATCAAGAGGATGGCGCATCACACTTGTCATGTTAAACTCAACCTTCTCATCTCCAATTCGGAGAACCAATTTACCATTATGCACATCTACCAATGCATGTGCTGTGTTGAGGAAGGGTCTGCCAAAAATTAGTGGACAATTCTTGTCCTCAGAAAAATCCAAAACCACAAAGTCAACTGGAAAGATGAACTTGTCAATCTTTACCAAGACATCCTCAACTACACCGAATGGTTTCATTATTGTTTGGTCTACCAACTAGAGTAGTATAGAAGTCGGCTTAACTTCACATAGCCCTAGTTTTCGAAATGTTGATAAAGGCATCAAGTTAATACTTGCGCCTAAATCACATAAACACTTTGGAAACTCAGTGTCACCAATAAAACTAGGAATAGTGAAACTCCCAGGATCTTGAAACTTAGTGGGAATATTTTTCAAGATTAGAGAGCTACAATCTGCCGTGAGGGTGACTGTCTCTTTATCTTTCCACTTTCTCTTCTTAGTCACGAGTTCCTTTAGAAGTTTGGCATAGTGTAGAACTTGATCTAGCATCTCAAGAAAAGAGACACTAATCTGTACATCCTTCATTTTCTCCATAAAATGGAGAAATTTCTCATCCATTCCCGACTTTCTCTTTACCCTCTGAGGATAAGATAGAATGGGAATCATTGATGGTGGCGGTACGTAAACTTCTTCTTCTTCTACCACTTCCTTTTGCGAAGTTTCCTCGTGCTGTACTTCTTCTACCTTGTCTTGGTTAGGTATCTCAATGTTAGTTTCCTTAGCCTTCTCTTTAGCTATTTGAGAGGCTAATTTCTTCCCACTTCTTAAGGCAATAGCATTAACATGACCTCGAGGATTTTCTTCAGTAGAGCTTGGGAGTGACCCTGAAGCTCTTTGGGTATTTACCTTTGCAATTTCACCAAGTTGTATTTCCATGTTGCGCATGGCAGTTGATTGCCCCCTAAGGAATTGTTCCAAATTGTTTTGCCTTGCTTCTTGGCTTGCTAATGCCTTCAATATTTGGCTTTGGTTAGTGGATGATTCCCCAGTTTGTTGGATGAATTTCTCTACTTTGTCAAATCTTTCCTCTAGGACCCCCATTCTTTCTCCCAAAATCCCACGTGGTTGAAAACCAGGTAGTGGTCCTTGTTGTGGTGCACGTAATGGTAGTCCTTTATCAAGGACAATTGCCATACTGTCTTTATTGCTTCTGTCTTTCCATGAGAAGTTAGGATGATTCCTCCATCCAGGATTATATGTTGAGGAATATGGATTATTCCCTTTTCGGTTTCCTCCTTATCCTTGACCACTAACAAAATTAACTGGCTCAGTTTGTTGGTTCATCATGGCATATTGACTTAACTCATGGCTAATGTTGCCACAAGCTTCACAATTTTGTTGAATAGCGACAGCATCAACTTTGTTTAAGGTCAAATCACATAACTGTTTTGCCATTAAATCTAACTGAGCTTGAAATGATAAGGAAGCATCAAGTTCAATCATTCCTCTCTTCTCACTTCGCTCAGTTAGTTCTCTCTGTTCTCTAATAGGTTGTTTCTTTCTTTCATTTGCGATTATCCTATTTGTTGCTGCCAATTCTTCCAGAATATAGTAGGCTTCGTCTCTTTCCTTCCTCAGAAAATTCTCATTGGAAGCAGCATTAAAAGTTTCCATTATTGTAGGTAAAAGGCTAAAAATAAAAAGTTTTGAGCAAAGATTCATCCGATAAACAATGGTGAGGGCAACTCCTTTGTAATTCCTTAAATCTCTCCCAAGTTTCACTCAAAGAGTCACCTTCAAATTGTTCGAAATTGGTTATCTCCTTGACGAGCTTGCTTATCTTTGAGTATGGGAAATACTTGTCCAGAAAAGCATTTGCCAGTTCTTCCCAAGTGGTTATAGAAGAACCTCTTTTGTTGAATCTTTTTCATGGCTCCTTTAAGTTGCTTGTACCATAGTTTAGCCTTGTCCCTAAGCATGTATGGAAATATTCGTATCTTAACAGTATCATCAGATACTCCAGGATACTTGAAGTTATCAGCTAATTCCATGAAATTTCTAAGATGGTCATTTGCGTCTTCATTAGGTAGTCCAAAGAAACTGACTCGATGCTTGAAGCATATGAATCACTGCCAGCTTGATTTCGAAGTGATTAGCTTTAATAGTTGGCTGCTGGATCCCCATTTTTGCTCCTTCATAAGTTGGTCTTCCATGGTCCATCAAAGATCATCTAGGAGCTTTAACTTCAGCTCCTTGTCCTTCTTGTCTTTGATCCATCCTTGATTTATCTTTTTTTGCTTTGCGCAATAACCTTTCTAATCGAATAATGTCTTCTTCAAATTCTAACGGAAAATTTTTGGTTGACCTGGTTAAGGGCATGCACGTAACTCTCCTCGGAAGTAACTTGTGTTGCAAGTAACGCTAAAAATTAACTAAAATTTTTTTGTTATTTTTTATTTAAATTATATTAAATTATATTTATTATAATATAAAAATAAAAATTTATCTAATCCAAGTTCTTTCACCAAATCGAGCGTTTAAAACTCAATCTCTGGTAACGGCGCTAATTTGTCCTATGCTCGAATCTTTTGCTCGTATCCTTATAAGTAATTTGTTGACTTAGACGATAGGTCGTCTGACTGGACAACCTGGCATGCGCCAACTTTTTCTGGCGTGCACCAGGTGTTGTGTTTCCGAAGAGTTGGAGTACACCAACTCTTCTGGCCTATAAATTTTAGCCTCGGATGGCCCAAGTTGGCGTACGCCAACTATACCTTGCGTGCGCCAAGACAACAGAATTTCTAGCAGAGTTGCAGCAATGAGTAAATACGGGAATATCGTCCTACAAGGACTGAGTTTATGGCTTCTAATTGGTTTACTAACTTGTCTAGGAAAAGATTATGAAGATTGGTTGATTAAAAACTCGTTCTAAAGTAAGATCACTAATCTACAGATTATGAACTTGACTAGTTTGAAGGTTTTGGTTTTTAGAACAGATTTTAACAACTTAATAAGCTTAAATGAGCAAGGTGAATTTAAAACCAATATAATCAACAGATTTAGAGAGTTTACTAAGTACATAACATGGTCCAAGTGTTTCAAAAACAACCAAACTACACTCTCATGCTAGAATGGTCTAAATTGCTTCTTTACTATGCTTAGAATGGTTAGATGTTCTCTCAACCCCAAAAACCAACTAAACACAGCAAAGAACCAACTATATGCATCACTTAAAGGACAATAAGTCAATAAGGCAGAATATTATCAACTCTAACCCACAACTTATCTAACTAACATTTCCATTTAAATCATCTTCTCTCGGTTTCAAGTTTAACTAACTTCCAACCTTGGTGATCAAGCAAGTTTAGCATGGCATTAGGTTCGTTAGTTTGACATGTTTATATTGATTTTAACCCTCTAAATCGTGACTATATCTTGGCTTCAAGACATCAAACTCACAGAATTTACTACTCACACATATTAATAATGAACAACATAATCAAAAACAAGAACATACTTAACATTAATGATAAAAGGAAGAGTAAAAGAGAAGAAAGCTTTACAAATCTCAAGTGAGCTTTCTTCCTCACGTTCTTCACAGAGAAGATGGCCAAAATTCCGTGTGTCTCTCTCTCTCTAGCCTCTCCCTTCTCTATCTTATCTCTTCTACACTAATGCACTTAATTAACATAAAACAAAAGTCAAATAAAATATAAACTAACTTAATATCCTAACTACTCTCCACCCTCTAATCCAAAGTTGTCTGCCATGGTCACAAGAAGGCCAAAAATCCCGAGTGCATGGCCCCCTCCAATATTTTCCACTCAAAGTGGCTAGTGGCAGCTCTGTCACTGTCTGGTCTGGTATGCGCCAACTCATCCTAGTGTGCGCCAGACCCTCAGGTGTTCGGTCGTTCGCGTCTGATCGTTCTTGCTCATGGTTGTTCGCGTCTGGTCCTTCTCTGGCGTGCGCCAACTTCCTCTGACGTGCGCCAGGTCCTTAGCTTTTCTCTTCTCGCCTTCGCATCTTTCCTCTCGTCCATGCATCCACTCATCTAGCTCGGTCGTCATCCATTTCCTCGAATTAGCTCCTAAAACCATAAAACACAATGAGAAACAAAATACACAACTAAAAACATGAAATAAACAAAACTACAACAAAGATAACTAAAACTCAAATAAAACAACCTAAAATACTAAAAACAAACTAGAAAATGGACAAATGTAATGAGTGTTTAAGCACTCATCAGTTCCCCAAATAATTTTTGGTGCGGCGAGATATTGTTGAGCAAAGGCGTACGAGTCCGATTAATCAAATATGATGCCAAATCAAAAACCAATGACTAGTAATGTTGAGGGATCAATGCGTGATGCAAAATAGATAATCCAATTTTAACTATATTATGGTGCTTGCATTCTGGACACCCGTTCTGCTCTGGAGTGTAGGGATAGGAAACCTGATATGAAATTCCATGTTCAAGTAGATATTTATTGAGCGCTTGAAACTCTCCACCCCAGTCTAATTGGAAGCTCTTGATAACATGTCAAAATATTTTTCCACCTGGGTTTGAAAGATGATAAAGGCATTCAACAAGTCCGACTTTTTTCTCAGAAAATATAACCATATAAATTTACTAAAATGATCGTAAAAAACCACATAATAGGAATAACCATCCATATATTTAACCGGGCTTGGACACCACAGGTCACTACAAACAAGATCCAATGGACCAGAAGCAGAAAAGGAGGAAGCAGTGAAGAGTAACTTATGAATCTTGCCCACACTACAACCATGACACAACTAAGTTATACTCTTATTCAAAAAACTTATTGACTGAGACTGCAGGGCATTTTTAACTGCTTGAAAGTTTTCATGTCCAAACTGTTGATGCCACACGTGGAGAGACAGACTAGAAGATGCAAAGTGAACTCTTGGACTTGACTTGTGAGATACGTCAGGAAGTGGGTAAAGACCATCCTTACTACTTCCTTGGTAGAGTAATGTCTTTGTAGCCTGATCCTTGATAAGAAATTGGTCACCCACAAATTCAACAGATAGTTTATTATCCCAAGTCAAAGCAATTGATTGGTATTTGAATCAGGCACACAAAGCACATCGAATAAAGAAACCTAAGCGTTATTCAATAGAAATGTCAGTTGACCAATATGATAGGAATTTTTTGGCCATTACCGAATGTCACTTCTTCAATTCCTGAGTATTCAAAGTGGATTGGAAGATTCTGAAGATCGGAAGTTAGGTGATGGCTGGTCCTAGAGTCCAGAATCCACTACGGGCCTTGAGGAGAAACTACTATATTTATGTAGGGGTTACGACCACTGTCTCCAAGACTTGCTATTCAGCTAAAAAAGGTGGCCATCAGCGTCAAGGGACACCTTAGGCCCAAACCCTTACCCTTACCTTAAAACCTTAAACCCTAACCATACAGTAGGGTAACGATTTAGGGTTTTAGGGTTAGGGTAAGGATTTAGAGTTTATGACTTTTAAGATACATAAATACATGTATATATATGTTTTTTCAAACATAATATTGCAAAATGGTACAATTTATAGTGTTTAATAATATTTTTTTTACCCCAAAAGTTAAATTATTTCGATTCAAAAATTGTATAAATTTATCAAAAAAAATTTAAAAATTTTTGATTGGACAAAAAAGTTGTAAATAATAAAAATGATTTTTAGAAAATTTTGCCGAATTTTTTTGTATTTTTTCGAATTTTATAGAAATTAAGTAATTTAGAATATTCAAGATACATATTAAATAAAAATAATCAGAAAATTGATATCAAAGAATCGTTGGAGCCGAGTAGTGAAAGCCTCTCTCAATACCCCTCTAGTCAAGGGTTCAAAACCCACGCCTTGAACTCTTTATTTTTCATTTTTTTTAACTATTTTGGCTGTCTCACATCGAATTTGAGCACGATTATGAAGTGCATGGGTGCTTATATAATAGAATGGCCTCTTGACAATGAATTCACTCTACAAGACCAAGTCAATGGGTGCCATCAATGCCCTGACAAATTCAATGGGCGAAAACAAGGCCCACGACCCATGTACATTAATTAATGTCAAGATGGGCCATTCTTTAATTAAAAAAATTACAAAAAAAATTGAAAAAAAGTTAATTATGCAATAAGAAAAGTCAAAAATAGAAAAATTAATTTTTATAATTTTTTCTGATTTTTTCCGAATTTTTTTATTTTTTATCAATTTTTAAA
This sequence comes from Hypericum perforatum, assembly GCA_012979155.1. Lineage (NCBI taxonomy): Eukaryota > Viridiplantae > Streptophyta > Magnoliopsida > Malpighiales > Hypericaceae > Hypericum > Hypericum perforatum. The sequence goes on along the minus strand of SOPF01027123.1, from coordinate 35,996 downwards.
AAAAATTAAAAAAAATAAAATATTGCCCGGGGCGACGTGGTCCCCAATCAGAGGGGACCACGTCGCCCGGGGCAAGATGCCCCTGTCGGGGCGAGGCGCGCCTCGGTGACACGCGGGGGCACTACGCGCGTCAGGTTGCCTCCAATCACGCGACGACACGTGGCGACCTTGCTGAGAAAACCAACCGCTATAGGTGGTCTTATAGTAGCCATGCACAAGGTTGTGATGACTGGGCCCACTGTCATTTGAACTTCTCCAGTTGGAGTGGCCACTCCTTCGTCCGCCATTGCCTCCATGTCCTTCACGCTGGCCTCGACTGCCGAATGACTTGGAGTAGTTCGCTAAAAGGACCAGGGATAGAGTTGTGGCCTCCGCTGTCCGACGGAGATTTAGCTCTTTATTGAGTAAGAGAGCATGGAGATCTACCAATTGTATCGACTCATTTTTTGCCTCGATCGTACGAGAAAAAGGGCGAAACATCTCATCAAGCCCCATCAGAATTTTGTCAACGACCTCATCCTCGTTGACTGGTGTTTCCATCGCCGCCAATTGGTCGACGATGATCTTCGCTTGATTTCATATAATCATCAACATAATCATTTCCTTTCTTAAGCCCGTCTAGAGTAAAGTGGAGGTGTCGAATTTGGACACGAGAGCCTGAGGCATACACCTGAGCCAATCTCAGCCATGCTTCATGAGCGATAGCAACGAAAATCACCTTTGGTAAGACCGATTCTGAGATAGACCATATGATGTAGTAGAGGACCTTCTGGTCATTTTCCTTCTATTTGGGGTAATCCGAGTTTGGAGTCGGGACCCCACCTTCAACCGGGCTTGGGTTGGTTGCTGAAGGTGGCTCAACACTTTTGTTAATGTGTTGGATGAGCCCTTGTCCCCAGAGCATGGGCTTCATCTGTGCCTTCCAAAGATAGTAATTTGCAGCCATCAATTTATGAGTGAAAGTACCAAGGGATGGAGGAACAGGGTTAGGAATCGACGACATGGTTGTGTTGGAAAGGATCGAGAAAAAAAAAAGGCTCATAAGAGCTAGTGTTGATCTAATACCATAAAAGACTTCAAGTCTTGATACATATTATTGATCAAGGTTGTTGCATATATACAGCATTTCAGTTATGTCAATCTCTATAACTATGGAAAGGTAATATTTACATAATATATGCAGTTATAGCAACTGATATGATGAAGTGATTGCAGGCACAGATTGTGGGATTTGGGTCCGAGATATTTGGCGTGAATATCTGCTCATTAAGATTAACTATACTATGCCATTGAGACTATGGCATACCTGTACGATGTCATTCCTAGCAAAAGAAATATGTAATTCTGATTTAAAAAAATGTTATTTGGACTTAAAAAAATATGTCATTCTATTCAGCTCGTGCACTGAGACAATTACCTTTTTCCCCTTTTTATATGGTATAAGACATGTGCCCCCTATACCCAATCTTGCCCCTTTTACAAGGCATCATCGCCAAATCAAGACATCTTTTTTTCGTTTCTGCTGCTAAAGAAGGTAATATAATAAATATCCATCTAGAGAGTGTGTCCACATAACCCCTTCAACACTTGGCTCAAAGCAGCAGCATCATCCACTCAGAGATTTGCCAACCACAATCAAGGTGGGAGTACGAAAGTTGCTCATCCGGCTAGCTGCCGCCTGATGTAAGTATCCTCGTGCACGAAGACGGGACCTTGTGAAGTTTGTGGTGGAAACTGTGGTTGCCCCATGGTTAAGCCGTTGTGATCGGGGGCCCGAGAATTTCCCCAAGCGGAGTTGCTCGTCTTAGCGGGGTTTAATGTGAGGTAATACAGAATACCAAGAGTGATACTTGCAAGGCCCAAGATGGTGCCACCAGCAAACACGCCTGGCTTGACGACATAGCAGTAGTAACTTCCCAAGTACAAGCTCTCGGTATCGTGCTCCACGTTGAGTGCAGCACCCGCCAGCAGCAAAAGAAATGCGATAACGAACGCAAACCTACACGAATGCGGCAACAATAAATCATTGGTACGAAAATTTTGGTGCAAATATCAACAAATCAGAATCCAAAGTTACCATGAAACAATGAAGCAGATGAAAGCTACTCTCCGATTTGAGTTTGACATGTGATCATTTCTTCCGCAAGAAATGCATCCGGATACGACATTTATAATTATTTGGGCTACCATAAGAGAGAAAGCCGATGTTACACCAAGTCCTAGAGCAGGAGTTCGAGGATATACACACTGGTTATTGGATGTGAAATGAACCTGGGAGCCCTGCAAGACCAGGAAAGGAGAAGCAAGGAGAAACCCATTGTAAGTCAAACTATCTGTAGACACTGAGACATTTCCGGTGTATGTGATGTAATAAAAGATATTTGAAGAGCAAAGAATCTTCTCTTCTTGTGGAATCAATACACGGTTACGACCAGAAAAAAAATTGTCAACAACGAGAAGTTGCTAACAGTCGCTTCAAGTTGGTTATCAAGAGCAAAAGTTCGGGAAGTTATCATAGCTTATCTAAAGACAAACCGAAACAAAAACAGAGGACCCAATTATCCTGTGACGTCCTCTGACAAGTAACATCATGCAACATATAACAATCACAAGCAGGCTCTGGCAAGTATCGCTGTGGCAATCACCCTCGGAAGGATTCCTCAAGCTTAACACTGAATGTGCATCCAAAGGCAATCCGCGCCTAGCGGGTGTGGAAGAGTGTTCAGGAAGTCGAATGGGTCATGGGTGTTGGGATATTCACAGGCGCTGGGTTCCTGCAACGCCATCACGGCCAAGCTTTGGAATGACCTCCAACTTGTACGATGGAGGAGCTATGATAGCATCATTGTTGAGTCCGACTCACAAATGGCTATCAAGTATCTTGCCGAGGATTTAGAGACGAGTAGCTAGCTCTCTTCCTTCGTGAGTAATTGTCAAAACTTGATTCTACTCTTCACTCGAATTGAGGTTAATTTTTGTCGCCGGGGCAGCAATAAGGTAGCTGATAAACTGTGGAACGTTTTTTTGTTTTCGAGGAACCCCCAGTAGGTTGTATTGCCTTCTCGAGCTCTGATCTCAATGGCCATTTTCCTTTGTAATTTCGGTTATTTAATGCAAGGATGTCTACCACCCACCAATTTAAAAAAAAAAAAAGGCAGGCCCGAAAAAGAATTAGAGGAATCTATTTTCTTTTCTTCTTTTATACTTCATAAGGTCAGATGAATGACATCCTACCGCTCTTCCTACGATGGATGACTCGGTGAAGCAAACAACATCAGCACCTATAAACATTTAGAGATGGAATGAGGAGAGTAGGAGAGAGTATTGGTAGAACTTTATTTATATTTTAGTTTAAAAAATTAGATCTATATTTTATGTTAGACTTTTAAAAAATTTTATTATTAGATTCATATTTTTATTCTCACATTTTTCATGGTCAGTAAAATTGTTTGACTCTTAAAATAAATACAAGATATTTTTTAACATAAAATTATAATTTTATTTATAAAATTTGACTGAACGATAGTAAATATATGAAAATTTATCATAAAATATTTAATATGTCAATAAAAAAATTAAAATTTTAATTATTTTCTGCCACCTCAGAGCACAAAAGGAAAGAGACCGGAAAGAATATTGATACAGGTCACGTCAAGTCAAACTAATAGAAAACATGACCTTAGACTGCTAGGTCAATCGGCAAAGAGAAACATGGGAAGCACAAACCCAGCAACTAAGCAAGGTTGTCATTAATAATACAATTGTATTTTAAAGCTTGAAAGCTATGCCATAGATAAAAGCTTATAAGCATCTTAGGTTACAAAAATTATTATTAACCAAATCAACATGAGAGATTTTCCTGTCTTCGCACTTACGGTACTTCATTTTTTCAATCAATCGCCAGAACAAGAAATCGTGCACAGATCGAAAAGCGTAAAGTAATATAGGCCGGTGAAAGCATCAAGTCAAGTACATATGCTTAGTTGCCAACTTAACATGATCTAGCAAGGGAACTACCATTTTTGCGAATTTTAGCGAGCCAAATTGAAACTTATAATAGCTGAAATGTTTTTTTATCCTCGCAGAATTGGTCGCAATTCTCCGGCCACATCAGGCGTGAGAACGAACCAAAACAGAATACAGCACCCCCCGCAACTATATCATTACCAGAGCAAAAAATTTCATAAAACAAAACATTGCAGCTATGTAATGACTGAGCTTTTCAGCAACCCCAGCTTCATAAAATGCAGTTCTAATATGTTCCAAGATCTACATGGACTAAAAACACAAGTTTGCAGATTAAAGATTCAAGCTTTAGGTTCCACAATACGAAAAAAAGGAAAAAGAAGAATCTTTATTTGGACAAACCATCATGAACGCCATAGAAAAACACACATTTGGAAAAAATAAGCAAACCGATCAAAAGGAGCAGAATACCGAAATTCACTCAAATTTATCAAAAAGTTCACATCTGATATCTGATATACTGTTTGTTTGCGCTACTGTTTGCGCAAGCCTAGATGGCACTGAAAGTCTGAAACAGAGAACTACAAAAAGTCACGGAAAATGTAAAAGACATGATTGATTAGATAGAGAAACCAACTAGAACACTTGTGTTCGTTCACCTAAAGAATTATTGAATTAAAATTTTACGAATAAAAAACTATCATCGAAAAAACCAATATTTTTCAGGACTCAAAAGTGATCGACTCTAAATGCAAAAAATTTAAAAGAAACAGATCGGGGGAGGGTGAGACCTTAATCCTGGTGGCCTCAGCAGCGAAACCAGTGGCAGCGGCCAAAGCTCCCAAGAGACACACCACACTGCACACTACTATTGCCCTCCTCTCCATCTCTCTCTCTCTCTCTCTCTCTCTCTCTCTCTCTCTCTCTCTCTCTCT
>SOPF01027123.1:11112-31085 GCA_012979155.1 Hypericum perforatum | reverse complement strand
TCTCTCTCTCTCTCTCTCTCTCTCTCTCTCTCTCTCTCTCTCTCTCTACGTTCTCCGTTTAGTAGAATTGGGGAAGTTGCTGTTCCGTCTTCCGTTACATTCTCTCTCTAGAATATGCGAGTGTGTCTTTCTCTCTCTAGGAGACGAGGGTCGCTCGTCAAGACAGGAGAGAAGTGCCCTGGTCTAAAGCACCTGCCCTGTGGGCAGTATTTTTATTATTTTTAAAGATTATGATTGGTGTGTATACGGATTAATTGCTAAAATAAACTGGACACTAAATAATATAAAAAGAAGCTAAATTATTTTTTATTGAGAATTTTTACCAATTTGGTATATTCTATTCAATTTTTTATCGTATTGTCATCGCATCTCATCGATCGATGTGTTGTAATGATAACTGTGAAAGAGAGATAATTATGTTTACCACTGAAAATACGGAAAATTATATTCCATTTGTATGACTTGGTATATAGTTATGATTTTACCAAGTGATAATAAAGAAGGTTTTCTCTTTTTAAACCTTATTGAAAAATCTATTAAAAAATTGTTACTTAATAAAAAAATGACAATAAAATTATTTCGAAAAAACATCATACACGGAAGACTTTGCTGATCCACCAGAGAAAAATTTGGTACGCTGCAAAACCAAATCCAAGTTTTGCATGGAAGATTCTTTCCTTCCAAAGAGAGTCAAAAATCAACAATTTTTGTGCAGGCCCAATAGTGGGCCCATATAGTTTTTTTCTAAAAGGTAGAAGTTGTATTTTATATGAAATCAAATCATAGACAAAAATATGGTTAAGATTTAAAGTATATTTATTCTAAAGGTTTATAGTTTGTACATAATCTTCTCTCTCTTTTTATCTTTAACTTTCTAGTTGAACCATTCATTTTATCCCTAATTTTTTTTAACGATTAATTCATTTTATCTCTTTTTAAAAAAATATTGTAATAGTATTTAATGTTGGTGCGTTATAAATAACTTTAACTCAAAATCTCATTAAATTAGAATATTTTCACTAATTAAGCAAATTGATTATTAATAATATAGCCACCAATTAACTAGCTAGCAATTTCAGATCAAAATAAAACCGTGGTCAAAACAACCTTTGCACTTTGATTAGTTTTTTCCGTCGGTTAACTTGAACAACAAGTCTCTCACACAAGCTGCCGCCAGAAAACAGGGGCAATTTGGTCAATTCATAATTGTTTAACAACGGTTAGTTTCTGCGCGAGATAAATCGCACCCCTTTCCTTTATAAAGGATTTTCCCCATCGTTTTCCCCCCATACATCGACAATCTCTCTCTCTCTCTCTCTCTCCCTCTCCTCTCCCTCTCCCTCTCCCTCTCCCTCTCCCTCTCCCATAGAAGAAGCCTTTGATCTCTCCCTCTCTCTCTCTCTCTGCTCCTTTCAATTACAATTTGTGTCGTTAATCTGTTATTTACTGCAATTTTTGTGCTTATTTGGTGTTTGTGTTTTTGCGTGTAAGAAAATGGATGCAGGTTCCCCCATGAGCAGCGCCACTTCATCTTCTTCTTCCAACTTGAAGGGGCGGCTCTCCCGGTTCCCTCTCCGAGACCAACTCCTCCTCCGCCGGAGAAACTCGAAAGAGAATGTAAGGACCGGATTTCGTGTTAAAGATTTCAACTTTACGGATAAAGATTGGATCTTTTGTTAACCTGGTGTTTGGTTTTTAAGGATCCAATTTTGGGTTTAAAAATTGCACTTATCGGATAAAGATTGGATGTTTGGTTAACCTGGTGTTTGGTTTTCTTGGCCAGTTGGACAGGTTTATTCCCAACAGGTCGGCCATGGACATGGACTTCGCCCGCTACATGATGACGGAGGGTAAGAAGGTAAAGGAGAACCCGGAGGTGCTCTCACCCAGGAGGGAGGCGTTTCGGAAGCATCTTGCGGAGGCGCTGAACATGAACAGGACCAGAATCTTGGCATTCAAGAGCAGGCCCCCGGCTGCTGTTGAGTCGATCCCAGATGTGGTCTTTCAGAAGCAGCCGAAGCTGATTAAGCCACCAAGACGCATTCCTCAGGTACCCCTTTTAGCCCTTTTAGATTGCTGTGTGGCTTCTTGAGGGTTGGTTGTTTCGCCTATTACCTGTTAGTTTGTTGGATTCTGATGGTATAGAGGTTGTGCTTTGGAATTTAATATCTGCCGGCTGTTTGTGATAACCAGGGCCTTTTTGAATTGATATTTTCTGCCACAATCGGATCATAGGGTTTAGCCTTCCCCTGTCCTAATATACTAATTCCGCCAAGTTTCCTTCCAATTTCTGTTTTGGCTTGTTTCACTTAGTTTCTTTGTAACAATCTGTGTTTGACTTCGATAAAAGGATTGTCTTTAATTTCAGCTGGTTATTTGAGCTATAATCGGAACATACTGATTCTTCCGAGTTGCCATTACATGCCAGTCTCATGTTGTTGCAATAAATAAATTCCCAATTTTTCATTGGAGCAGTCATCCTGTTGTTATTTGTCCAGTCTGTTGTCAATTTTGGTCCAGAATTGTTGACTGGTTGGGTTCTGAACTGTGTTATTTATGTGGCTTTGCAGACTTCTGAGAGGACATTGGATGCTCCTGACATTGTAGATGACTTCTACCTCAACTTGCTTGATTGGGGAAGCAGCAATGTCATTGCCATTGCTCTTGGGAGCACGGTGTATCTGTGGGATGCTTCAAGTGGGGCAACTTCTGAACTTGTCACCATTGACAACGACAGTGGACCAGTTACTAGTGTCAGTTGGGCTCCTGATGGACGCTATGTCGCAGTTGGTTTGAACAATTCTGAAGTTCAGTTGTGGGATTTTGCAGAAAACAAACAGGTTTGTGTCCCAAATATAGCCTTTCCTTATCAGAGGCCTTTAGAATCTTTTGGATTCTTATCTCTAACCTTGTTTGCTTTCTTGAATGACTTGTGCAGCTGAGAACACTAAGAGGTGGCCACAGCTCCCGCGTTGGATCATTGGCGTGGAACAACCACATCCTTACAACCGGAGGATTGGACGGTCGTATCATAAACAACGATGTGAGGATCAGATCACACATCGTTGAGAATTACTGTGGCCATTCTCAAGAGGTCTGTGGCCTCAAATGGTCAGGTTCAGGCAAACAACTAGCAAGCGGAGGCAATGACAACCTGGTCCACGTATGGGACAGGTCATTGGCATCCTCTAACTCGCCTACTCAGTGGCTTCACAGGCTTGAGGATCACACTTCAGCGGTGAAGGCCCTGGCTTGGTGCCCTTTCCAAGGGAACTTGCTGGCATCAGGAGGAGGCGGAGGGGACCGGACCATAAAGTTCTGGAACACGCACACTGGAGCCTGTTTGAATTCTGTGGATACTGGCTCCCAAGTCTGTGCTCTTCTGTGGAACAAGAACGAGAGAGAGATTCTTAGCTCTCATGGTTTTACTCAGAACCAGCTCACGTTGTGGAAGTATCCTTCGATGGTGAAGATGGCTGACCTCACCGGCCACACCTCTAGGGTCCTTTACATGGCACAGGTAACAAAACAAACCGGCATTGGTAGCTTAGCTTAACACAATTTCATTTGGCTTATCTGGGCTGCTTTTTAACTGTTCATTGAACATCTCATGCAGAGTCCAGATGGTTGCACGGTAGCCACAGCCGCTGGAGATGAAACAATGAGATTTTGGAACGTCTTCGGGGTTCCCGAAGTTGCGAAGCCAGCATCTGAGGCCAATCCAGAACCCTTCCAGAACGTGAGCCGTATCCGCTGATCAAATAAACTTCTTCCAGCTCCCAAATTTTTTAGAGTTGTCCAAGACCAAACATTATTTTAGTGGTCAAGTGTCCATAGACCCTCGAGACCAAGAATCAAACACACGTATGTATGGTGAGTGCAATCTGCTTGTGCTCACTCACATTTCTCTCTTTGTGCCAGAGTACTTTTGAGAGATGAGTTTTAGAATTGTCAACTTGAAAGAGGACTCATTTTTTTCAATTTCTCTCGCTTGTGTATCTGCAGAAAATGGATGTGGAAATGCTATTCTAATAATAGCGAGTACCAATGGACTGCGTCAGAAGTTGCACAGCTAGTTGAGTGGCTTCCAACTGGTTGTACGAGAAAAAAGGTCGAAGCAAATGCTCAAGGAAAAGAGATTCCAGATTTCGAGTTGAGGCGCCTCATATCGACCATTGTAAGTCCCTAATTTACTACACACCATGGGCATCATAAATTACATGGTAGAAAACGAAATCACATTTCATTCTTACAAAATTACAATAAAAGCAACAAGAACTGTGTGAAATTAACAAAATACATTTCCCTCGGTAAGATTTTATTACTTACAATTATCAAATCTGAGCACCAACCAATGAGTATCATAAATTACATGGTAGAAAACGAAATCACATTTCATTCTTACACGATTATAATAAAGGCAACAAGAACTGTGTGAAATTAACAAAATTCATTTTCCTCGATAAGATTTTATTACTTACAATTATCAAATCTGAGCACTAACCAATGATTCCAACTTCATAACTTTTTCAGGGGCGTGCCTTTCATCGCTGTTGTGTCGCAAATTCCTCAAAAGTTCGAGTTGGCTCAAGGTTGCAATCTCTCATCGTCCAAACTTCAAATGCTTTCAGTTTTCTAGAGGCCAGCTAAAATGTTGACGTTGGAACTTTTGTTTTGGCGTTGCTGCAAATCCACCAACAGGGTATAACTGATAATTTCTACTGATGTATCATAATGCAACAATTTTGTAGTCTGTTGAACGCTATATCGTCACGCCCTTTCTCGATGATGAAGAAGAATAGCACAGTTTAACAAAGATAAATTGTATTTGAGCGTACTATGAAAGAATAATCTCACACGGATCAAGCAAAGCTAGAGAGGGGAAGAGACCCTTATTTCGAAAGAGCACAAAGCTGCAAGGTGACTTGGTCTCCCAAATTAACATTACAAGTTGTGTAACTTATTCCAACTGCACAAGAAACAAGTCAAACTGAATTCCAACAATGGTGTAAGACTCCTTTTTCTATAGAAATGTAAGATCAAGAAAAAAAAAATGACACCGCTATATGAGAACATGTACAAAACACACACCTCTATGAGTTCCAATCTTAAACTGCCTATTTCCACTGTAATGTCCACTAAGTTAACCTAGAGGCCTAAGTTGAAACTTAGGACGTCGGCGATGCGAGGTCCAGCATCCACCAAGTACATCCTCAGTGCTACAAACATCCGCTCCGGAGAGATCCCCAACCATCAGCTTTATGCAGAATACTTGTCAGGTAAATTAGCAGCAATTATTGCATCAGCCTTCTCAGTGTGTCCATGTAAAAATGTACATATGCTATCCATCTATAGTTCCTCTCTCTACCCTATTTTACACAACCGGCTAACTTATTGCTTTCGACGAAGGTCTATTGATCTTCTCCAGTAACCGACTGAATACTAACTTGACAGGTATGCAGGCCACTGTAGTGGGTCCAGACGTCTCAGCTTTAATTAGTCCATCCATCTGACAACCTCGAGTATCATGAACATTCTTCGTACCGAAACCATACTGAATGGAAGACAGAGTTCTCGTTTTTTGGTTTGACGATAAGGCATCTTTCTTTGAGGACTTTCTTGAGAACTTTCTATCCAACGAAGGCCGAGGACTATGGGAGGAGCCTTTCCTTAGCGAGCTGGAATTTTGGCCAAGACTTGATAGAAACGATTTCTTGAATGGTAGCCGCCTTTCCTGCTCTGCAAGTGATGGAAAATCACTAGACTCATCACTGCCCAGTACAGGAGAAACACGAGGACGTGGGACCCGATATTTACTTCTCCTAGCAGTCTTCCATGATGAAGTAAGTGTTGGACTTCCATCAAGCAGAGCCAGTCCACCAATATGGTATTCATCCTTGGGAATTAGAGACTTAGATGAACCATCTTCCAAGGCTTCAATCTGAATAGGATGACCCACAATCGCCCTACCATTTAATTTGCTTAGAAGGGAAATAATGGGGACACATTCTCGAGGATAACTTGGTTGGACCTTCAAATCCACATCTACCAGCATTGATCTTGGCCGTCCACCAAAATTGTGGCAGCCGTAAAACATAGGATTGAAGAAATGCCTTCCATCTTCCCATTGACGTTTAAAACTGGATCGCCCTTCCCATGTCTCACCAGCACTCTGACCCATTGTCCTTGCATCATTGTACATTCCAAGAGAAGGCCTACCATATTCTCCATTGTTTCCAGGTATGAACTCTCTTGTAACATCACGAATATTTCTTTTCCCTTTCAATGGCCATTTATACACTGCTTCATTAGCAAGATAAGGATCATCAGGATAAAGATGGGCAATGTCACCGGAGAATGGTGAATCATCAGGCTCCTCACTGCTAGTACATTCCTGTTTTCTTGGCGCTTCGTGATATCCCAGAGCATCAGGTTCTGATTCTGTACATATAATTCCAGGCACAGCTAGAATAGATCAATAATTTGAAAACAAACAGATACCAGTAATGCAGAAAAATTGACAAAGAGCAATCCACATTTGCATAATTTACACAATCAAGGGACATAAAAGTTAATCCTTTGAGCTACTTCTGCATTAGCTCATAGCAGAGATGAAAGAACCAAGACAATCACACCGAGAGTTGTTCTTTAACTATGTGTTGAATAATTTATGACTTGCTAAGTTAGTTTATTAGTTAGTGTGCTACTTGTTGTTTTTTCCTAGTTAGTGCTTTAGGCTTTACCTAGGTTAATTATATTAGAACCCATACTTATGTGTAAAGTAGATTAGTTTATGTTCCCTAGGTATCCCTTTGATGTAAGGAGCCGTTGCTTGTCTTGCAACGGCTATATTCTTCCCTTCTCACTTCACTTGTATTCTCATTCTATAAGTACCTCTTAATGAGATGAATAATATAGTGCAGCAGATTACAGCCATATCTATCCTTTCTATCTATTTTCACACTATGACAGCGAGAAATGAGTTGTATCCCTAGTGATCCTACACTTATCATGAAATCTCCACCCTCTATGCTTTTTAGAGCATCATTAACAATCAGGTATGTCATTATATGAAAAGTGATCAGTCAGAAGTGAGTCGGTCCTTAAAAACAAGATGATTTTTTTATTGCTATTGACGTCAAAAAGAATTTCAAGTTGGCTTTTGGCTTTTGGCTTTCAAATCTCATAAACCATCATGCAGCTTTGATGGTCCATCGAAACTAGGAGTCGAGGGGTGCAGTGCACCTCATGTCCTCATCAACAAAACAATAAACCAAATGACCTTGCACCAGAAAATGGATTTGGACATGGTGACTAATGATCAAAGTTGTCCAACCCTATGAAAAGGATAAAACTCGGCCAACAGTATCTCAGTATCATTGTTCCAGCACCAGAATGACCTGAACTATTCAGATTCAAACTCTGCCACCTATACATTAAACCAAAGATGCTGAAAATAACATTCCATCAGAAATCCCATTTTTTTCCTCAGCGGACCAAGATATTTTAGATATCTAGCATAACTAACCATGCTTAATCTCCTCAATCCTTCAACCTCGAAATAGACTGTGTTTCCTTGAACCAATACTATTTGTCGGGAAACAAAGAAAAATATTGCTTTTCAAAATAGCCTGCAGCATCTAGATAAAGGAAAAATCATAACTGATGACTAATTTGAAACTTCATTCCATACAGTTATCTTTTGTGGTACTAAAAAAATTAGGCTGAGAGGACAATGCAAATAAAGGTCCTTTCCAGTTCAGAGAGCAAAAATATTATAGAGGATAAAATTATAGTGCATGAAACCAGCAATTCTGAAACTGTAAGTTGCGAGGTAATAAAAATCACAAATTACATATTCAAATCGTTTTGGAAGAGTGAAAGACTCACCTGAAAAAGCATTGCTATCATCATCAGTGTCTTGTTCGGTCTCAGAGGAATCGGACTCGGAACCCAAAGAATCTGATTGAGAATAATTGGATACCTCATCTTCCATAACTCCAGAAGAAGAGTTTTCTTCTTTTGGTAAACCACGATGGCCATTAAAATCATTGCCTTCAAATTGTTGTGACATTCTTATCTGATCAGAAGAATTTTCTATATCATCATCAGGATCATCTATACCATTCGGAAAGTAAACACATCTAGATCTCTTTGACTGGGCAAAAGATCCTGTTTGTTCATCACCTGAAACGTTAGGAAGGATATCACAGTTAGATGAAAAAAACAAGTTTCAAGCTTGCACCACTGCTACTGCCAGTATATGTAAAACAGACAGACTACAACACCATACTTGACCAAATTTTCCATTTATCCCATGTTGATGGCCACCTTAACGGTGAATATTCTTACCATTTGTGCAACTAATCCTTCTGACCGCAGGAGCACTACTGAAAGGAGCCCGACGGTGATCGTCTCTTATTGAAATATCAGACTCAAAAGGAAAATATTTTCGCTTTATAGGGGCAGCCCTGAGCCCCAAATCTCGCAACCCTCTCATTCTTGGTGATGATTCAGCATGCTCATCTTCCCAAGTACGTTGATAGCTATACTTAGTCCCTTGTGAATGTACAGGACTGCCATCTGTCTCATCGAGGATATCAACATCTACTCTGGGTGCTTGAGGAAATCTAGTAATCCCAAGCCGATAATTTTTTTCCAGGCCCTCATGATTTGAAGGCAGCTTCTTCTTCTTCTCAGAATCAGACAACTTAGTTGCCACGGAACCAGAAGCCACAGACACTTCCACATTATCTACCAAGAGCTGTTTTTCAAGCTCAAGTGCATGAAGAATGGCATCTTCTCTACGTGCATATTTCTCCCTTTTCTTGATTGGCATGCCAGGGGTAGACTCAGCTTTTTCAATGCAATCATCAAACTCACCACAGCGAAAAGCCTTAACACGTTTGGACTTCTCCAGATTGTACCAATCCCTACGAAGAAGAAGCAAATCTTACTTGAGCCGGCACAAATCAGAAGTTGACCATTATCAAATGTGATAGGAGGCAATGATTAAATAAGAATTCCACACTACTTTTACCGAGAGAAAGATAACATCAAATCCAGGATTTGATTTACCTTACAAGTTGGGATATATCATAGAGCTTCTTGTCACCAAACAATAATAAGAACCACATAATGACAACATAAGATTACAAAACCATTCTGAGAAGAATTGACAAGGCAGTTCCCCACCAACTACGATGCAAGTATTCACATAACAAGTCTCTATAGTTACAAGGCAACAGTATACTATCCTCTCACATTCCTTGCCGTAGATAAGATGAATGGCTCTCTCATATTATCACAAAACTTCAACCTTCCCACATTTCTTTCGGTATGATGAACACCTCAATATATTGATCAATAGCCAATACCAAGAACAAGCTACATCGGAAGCCCACCTGCGTCCTACCAGCTAATAAGAAACTACTCAAAAGTAACCGAAAAGAGCCACGTCAAATCAAAACGAACCCCAATGCTACCCCTAACATACATCTCAACCAGAAACGCCAGATTCAAACCACGAACCCGGAAGCCACTCAAAGCAACAATATCAGTCACCTAAACACACAAAAAAACGTTATCCTATGCACACTAAAAGGCTCAAAAGGAGTAAAAGAAGAGAGCTTACACACTGGCATCTTCCCGGCCGAGCAGCTTGACCGGAGTGCCTGTCCTCGGGGACCTCAAGCTAAAGTCGGAGAGCTCGCCGGGGGCCATTATCTTCCCGGGCCACCACGACCCGTTCCTCCTCCTCACCCACACGATCGGCCCTATCCCCCCACCCCCTCCCTCCGATCCCCGACCACCCATCCCCCCTCCTCCTCTTTCTCTCCCTATAAACACACAAACCAGAGCCTAACAAACACTTTCTCTCTCTCTCTCTCTAAAGCCTCTTCCTTATTGCCTTTCTCTTTCTTAGCCGCCGGCGAAGAAAAGGGAGAAGCGGAGGGGAAGGAGGGCGGTCCCGGAGAGAGGGAAACCGGCGGATCCGAATCGAAGAAAACGTGTACCCATTCAGATTTGGGGATTCCTCATTACGTTTCCTCTAAAATTAGGGTTAAGTTTTAAATCTAATTTTTTTTCTATCCCTATTTTCTCTTTGACTTTTTTTTTCCGGTTTCCCCTTCTCGCTCTTACTCGGCGGTTTCTCTAGAAACTTCGGTTACTTGGTATCCTAATTTTCCAAACGGCTTAAGTGGGTTAAATAATAGGTTTGAAAATCAATATTCTCGGTTCAATTTGTTTAATAACTAGTATATTTTTCTTTGTAATATTAGTTTTTTTTTTTTTAGAATTAAAGACTTCAATCATTCAAAAGCCATCCGGCATCTACAAGGAGTGGAAAACAATGGATACAGTTTAGCCATTTCGCTATAGTAATACCCATTCAGATAGATGAGAACAATAAACCATATTTCGCGAAAATCTAATCCAAACAAAGGAGTAATTTTCCATGTGTGTCCCTGTAAAAACCATAGAGCTAGAAGTTCTAAATGGAAAAATAACACAAAACAGCAGCACCACACACTAAACAAACCTAAAGCACATAGCAAACAAAAGCAAAAAACAGCAACCTAAAGTACACAGCAAAAGCAATTAAAAAATAAGACTGCTGGAGACGACAGGAGACGACGGGGAACGGGCTGTGGATGGGCAGTGATGGTAGATTGTGGTTGACGACGGGAGGATACGGGAGGGCGGGCAAAGACGGCAACGACGAGAGACAAGCAGTGACGGGAAGACGGATAGGCGACGGCATGCAACGACGGGCGACGAAGGGCAAAGGGCAACGACGGGAGGACGGACCACCAGGGAGAAAACTCTCACGAGGAGAGAGAGAGACTCTCACAGAGGAGAGAAAGAGACTCTCACAGAGGAGAGAAAATAACTCCACTTCGGGAGAAAATTTTGGTAGGAATAGAGGAAGGATGAAGGAGATGAAGGACGAGGGAAGGAGGAAGAAAGAGGCCGAGGGTGGAAGAAAGGGAGTGGAGGAAGAGAAGGGGGCGGTGGGTGGAGAAAATTTTAGATTTTTTGAGAGTCGACTCTTATTGGGGCTCTATGGAAAAAATAATTTTGATTATAGAGGATATAGTTTATTTCAGTTTAATGTGAAAAAATAGAGCATATGATCCGATATTATTTCATTTTATCGATTGGAATGGGTGACATTTGGCCAGATCAGGTGGTTCGAATAAAAATTTTGACCCACTAACCTGGTCCGAGTAGAGTTGGGTCGATGGGCGTTGTTACCGCCTTTCTTGAACTGGATTTTATTCTGAACTAGGTCCGAACTCTCGCTTGGTTGGTCTAATCCGTAGTCAGACCAAAAATTTATATATATATATATATTAAAATAATATATGAGCTAAACAAAAGGTTTAAAAAAATCAATATCGTCGATATGTTAGGCAATTTTTTTCATAACTAGTATAATTTGTATCGTTGTTTTAGTTTATTTCTGATTATTTTGGAAGAATCTTAGATTAACTTTGTTTTGGTTAGGTTGGGTAAAAATCTGGTCAGATTTGATAGTTCAGTAAGAAATTTGACCATTCTGTCCAGTTTGACTAGAGTTAATTTGGTTGATAAAGTGACATTCTTACCAATTTTTTCTAATTCAGATAAAAATCTTTATTGGATTAGCTTGCTTGACCAATCACACTAATAATTAGACCAATAATTTATATTTATATATATATATATATTAAACTAATGTATAGGTTAAAGAATAGGTTTAACAAACTAATATTTTCGATACGCAAGTCAATTTGACCGACCCACTCGTTTAGTAAGGTGGACATTCTTACCATCTTTCGTGACCTAGAGTTTATTTTAGTATTTGACAATTATCTCAATTCTCAACTACTCTCGTTCGCGATCACCCCAAAAATTTATGTGGATATGTTATATATTTAAAATAATATATTGGTCAAATAATATGTTTAAAAGCCCAATATTCTCATTTCGTGGGTTAATTGCTTTCATAACTTGTAGAATTTTCTTTGTGGTTTTAGTTTATTTTGGGTTAATTTGAAAATTCAAGTGTACGATCTGATATATTTTTAATTTTTTGGGTTGGGGGGTAAAATCTAGTCAGACCAAGTAGTTCGAGTAAAAAAAATTGAATAACCCACCCGATCTGATCACCCAATTTTATTACAAACTGGGTCTAACTTCTGGCTCGACCTATCAGACAAGTGGTGAAACCAAAAATTTATATAAATATTTTTCTATTGCAAATTAAGATTAAATAGTAAGTAAAAACCAATATTCTCGTTATGTGAGTCAATTAGTTTCACAACACATAATTTTCTTTTTTTATAGTTTATTTTGGGTTAATTTGGAATAATCAAGTGTATGATTTTATTTTAAAACATCTAGTTAGACCAAGCACTTCGAGTAAAAAATTTGACTGACCTGCAAAATCTAATTAAAGTTGGTTTGGTTGTAAGGCGTACAGTCTTACCACCTTTCATGACCCATATTTTATTCCAAACTAGGTCTCACCTTGGGTTCGACCAATCGACCAACGATTGGATTGAATATTTCTATAAATATTTTTTATAATATTATATAGGTTATATAATAGGTTTAAAAAACTAATATTCTTCATATCTTGGTCAATTAAATAGTATAACTCAAATCGACAATAACATCTTATTTTTTTGGGTTGGGTAAAATTAAGTCAGATATGCAGTTTGAGTCAAAATTTTGACCAACTTGCACAATCTGATTGAATTGGGTCGCATTGTTAAGGTGGTAACCTTACCACTTTTTTTGACCCAGATTTTAATCTAAAGCAGACTTCCTAGTTTGATTAGTAAAATTTGTGGTCAGACTAGAAATTATATAGATATTTTTCTATTTTAAAATAACATATAGTGATGTGAACTCTTCTACCATCAAACCACAAATTCTGCAAGTTCGGATATATAAGTTTAGGGTACACAAATTCTACAAATTTGGGATACACAAGTCCACAGTATACTAGGCCCACAAGTATTGAGTTTTTATTGGGTCAGTAACAAGAGTGAACGCAAAATTTTTTTAACTAAATTCAGTGGATTATTTAAAGTAGTTTGGACTTAAAGCACGCGTCATAAGCCCGAAGGCAACCACATACTAGTTCAACAATCGTGCATCCTGTTAAGCTCCTTCTGGAATAATTTAGCTATTTTTTAGGAATAAGAGTTATCTAATATTATGTTGATCTCACTCCTTAGAAGACTGAGCTAAGCCATGACTAGTTCAATATGACCAAAAGTGTATCAACAAGTAAAAAAATGTAAGAGTTATGAGCACAATAGAGCAAGTAAGAGCCGGATGCCTGAGTGACAGACAAGAGAACTAAGTACTACATATCTTGAGGATACATACATAAGAGAGTGAATCGATGAGGTTCATTATTTTATTTAACCACATTTCTTGCATTAGCATATCTCAAGAAAAAAGGAAGGAGAAGAGACTTTGGGTAGTGTTAATATAAAGATATTTGTGGAAAGCTTTGTTATGGAAGTTCTTATAATTGACGAGGGCAAGAGTGGCACATAGACACAATATAAACTTCATGTATTAGTTAGCCATAAAGAACACGTACTATTCAAGGATGTAGAGCACTATCTAGGGGAGAAGTGACTGGTGATGAAGTTGTAATTACATATGAACTTATTATAGAATAATCATTACACTAACAAAAATTCAGCCTTATAAAATGAATAATATGTGTCTTTTTTAAAAAATTATATGTGAGAACCCACCCCAACCCCTCAAAGTATATTCTCTCACAACTTCAACTTAAAACTATACCCATTACTGGACATAATGTTCCCTCATATCCAACTCATATACTTATGCCCTCCCGTCATAACCTTAGATATATATACTACACTTATGAATCCAATCCCAACTACCATATCAACCTCATCCATATCACCTGAGATAATATGCTTCTCTCTTTTCGTAGTGCACACGATTATACCACCTTTAACAATCTAACCCTACCAACCCAACAACCTCATACTGTTACTCCTCATGACCCTAATATCATTACAAGCGAGAGGAGAACCAGTAGGGCACTAATATAATAGTAGTAATTCTAGTGCACATATAGAATTGAGTTAACAAACAGCCAATAACAAATTTCGAGGTTGATATCACAGAGAACTAAGTTAGCAAATAGCCAGTAGCAAGCTTTGAGTTTCAAATAGAGTCAACAGATGCGATAGAGGCTGAGGTTCAACCCCATCAAACCCAAGGAATACAATATATTAGAACTACCATGAGTTGGGAAATCCCAAAGCACATTGTCACCTTAGTAGGCTAGCAAAAGCCTATAATCTTCAAGTAAAAACTAAAATGGAGACAAGTAGAAACTAAATGGAGAATAAATTATGAATGTGATTTATTTTTCTCTTATTTAGGATCAGGATAAAGTAGAAGTGGTGGCCTTATGCTACTATAGCACAGAGACATGGTAGTGAGTCTACTATCCCTTTCAAAAAATCATCTTGATATGGAAGTAAAAAGATGAGATTTATAGAATTCTATGGTTGGCTTGAGAAAAAATGTGGTATTGGTCTTAGGAGTTATTATGGGCTCTACAATAAAAATTTGTACTTTCCTAGATCTATTTGAGAGATTTTAATGAGATTCTATCCAATTCAAAGAAGTGGGGAGGCAACATGGTGGTACCAAACATGTTGGAGGCTTTTATAAAAACTACTTAATTATGTATTTTTGGGAAGTGAGCTAGCAAGGCTATGACTTCACGTGGTACAACAATAGAGAAGAGGAGAGTTATGACTCTATTTCAAGGGACTTTTAATGAAGTTCTACCACGAATTAAATTTGGCATATGTGCCCTTAGTTTATCATATATGCCATTTCAAGAAACCAAAAGCCCATGCTCTGGTTCTATATTGAGGTGATGTGGTTACGATATATTAAGGTGAAAAATAAAATTATTGATTCATGAGCTCAGTTGGAAGGTAACATTGATATATCAAATCAGTTAACTTGATGCATCGAAGATTTAAAGGAGTGAGAACTTGTAATTTTTTGTAGTATTTGTAGAGATTCAAAAAAATTGAAGAGGAGATCCGAGAGCTACAAGGCATCCTACTTACGCATGAAAGCAAACTCCATCTAAATGACCTAATATGATAGAAAGAGGAATTATTAAGAATGGAGAAGACTATGTGGGCACAGAGATCTCGAGTAGATTGACTCAAGGAAGAGATTAAATACCAAATTATTTTACCAAAAGGCGAATCATAGGTAAAGTAGGAACTTGGTAGAAGAGATTAAAAATAATAAGAGAGAAGTGGTTCAAAATTTGAGTGAGGTTTGAGAGTCTTTAGAAACTATTATTTATCACTATTTTCTTCTTCTAGTTATGTGTAGGTAAAAGATACTATAAGCTTTATTATACCTCACATGACTGATGATACATACATAACCATATCTATCCCTTTTACTAGACATGATATTAAGATGATACTTAAATAAATGAGGGCTATTATGGAAGACGGTGTAGTACATATTATGCTTGCTATGCTCAATGAGGGCTTGGATCCTTCTTTTATAAATTCATTTATAAGCATTTGATGAAGATAAGGTTATTATGCACTAAGACATCTAATATGGCGATGAAGATTATCATTAAGACAATCTCTAATTGCTTAAAAGTTTTCATGATTGATATCGTTTATGAGAATCAAGGTATTTTTGCACCGAGATATTTAATCTTTGATATTTTGCTGATTATGTTTGAGGTATTTCAATATCTTAATAGGAGACATAATTGTAGAAAAGGTTATTGTGCTCTACTGATATGATAAAGGCCTACAATCATATTGAGTGGTCTTTCTTAGAGAACATGTTAATTGCGTTGGGCTTCTCACGAACTTTCATAAGCCTCATATTACACTATGTTGATGAGTATTTTCTTCTTAGTTGGGGGCTAAGATAAGGGGATCCTATTTCATCCTATTTGTTTCTCATCTGAAAGAAAGGTCTAGCAACTTCCTTACAATATGTAGAGAGATTGAAATTGATTCATGAATTAGAAATCATAGAGTTGTCCCTTCAATTACATATTTATTCTTTGAATATGACTCCATACTTTTTGCACATCCACTAAGAGTGAATTGAGGACCATCCTAAAAATTCTTACTAATGAAAAAGAATCAGAACAAAAGATAAATCTATAGAAGAACTCATTCATTTTTAGCCAAATTATTACTCCAGAGATTAGATATACACCTCTAAAAATCACTATAAATGTGAGGAACGGAGGCCATTGAGAAGTATATTGACCTTCTTAGTGTAATAGGGAGATCAAAGAAAATAGACATTGCAAAGTTAAAGGACAGCATTTGCACTAAGATGTGTATTTGGAAAGTTATATTTTTATCTCGAGCTCAACAGAAAATGTTGATTTAATCTATATTTTAGATAATCTTTAAATATGTAATGACTAGCTTCTAGTTGTCAACAAAAAAATTTCATTATTAAAAAATTACTATTGACTTCTTCTAGGATGGTAAAAAGTTGCATAGACGAATTTAAAATAGAATATTATTGTTTTTGGGGTTAGTATACTTGATTATGATCTATCTTATTCAAAGTAAGTATTAGACACTTTTTCCATAAGACGAGATTATTCTGTGTATTTTAATGCAGTACGAGCTACGACAATCATCTCTAAGATACAATCAAGAATGTTGTACTACATTTTTTTGAAACTTTGGGCAAACTCTTAATACTAAAAACTTTCAAATTTTGGACTAAAAAAGGATGGAGAGAAGATAACAATGCTAAATGATATATGATTATTGTTGGAATGATTAAATGGAAAGGGGGTAAACCTATTTATAGGCTGAAAGAGGAAGGCCATCAGAGCGGTTGTCAAGAATCTGAGGAGAAACTAATTCTGTCTTATCCAGATGCTTTGGTAGGTTGTCAAGATGCATTATCCTTATCTTGCCTTCCTTTCCCTGCTGTGCAAGGAGTTGTGTCCCTACAATCTGCTCAGCTTCATGTCATTTCACAATCTCGTTGCCTATCTAGATTTTGGATCACAATGATGTAGTGTGCAAAGTGTCAAGTGTGCCTCAAAGTATCTAATGTACACATGCTCGTGCTCATGTGCATGCTCGTACTTTGTACCATCCTCACAACTAGCCGTGAGTCCACTTGAACTGGTCAATTAAGTGAAAAGTTAAGGAAATGAGCTCCATTATAAATGAGAAAATTTTATTTGCCATTTCCAATTTATACGCCACTTATATTAGTGACTTTTAGACATTTAAAATTTTTAGACTTCTTGCTTTTAAATTCAATCAATTAATCAACAAATATGTCGCTCAAAATAAGATAGTGGTATGGATCTCTTATGGCTTTGGAACTTTAATAAGGGCATGTTGGCCAAACAAGCTTTGTGTCTCCTCACGGTACCCTGTTCCTTGAAGGGCTTGTATATTCAAAGGGCTTGTATATTCAAAGTGAAATACTATCTTTGGTGCTCTATCTTAGAAGGTCTCAATGATTATGAACCCAATTATGTATGGTACAATATTAAAGTTGGCATCTCTGTACTAGCAAAAAGGTTAAAGTACTAATTAGGTAATCTATCAATGGCTTATTAGAGCTCCTCTGGGTAGAGACCTTCTTACTATAAACCATGCAGTGATTATTTCCAAGTGATGGTTAAATTATCAATCCTAGAAATAGCTTCTTATAATGACGAGCTCTTAGACTCAAGTTTCCCTAATAAAAATGTTGGTCGAATCAAAGTTGTACAAATTAGCCCCCATCTTCTTGAGGACAAGTTACAATGGAGTTTCATCCCAAGTGGTGATTATTTTGTACTTAGCAATTACCATTTAGATTTTAAGAAGTGGTAGAAGGAACATGAATACCAAAACATGCCCTCCCTATACCAACCTATGGTCTTTATGCTGAAAACAATACTACCCCCTCACCTGAAACTTTTCATATAAAGGGCTCTTGACAATAACTTTTCAATCCAAGGTAATTTACAAAGACGAGGGCTAGACTTGGACTCGAGGTGCCCAACATGTTTAATTAGGGAGGAGATGATCTTCCACATCTTTTAGAACTGCCCGACATTATCCTCGATATGGTAGGACTTCGACATGGATTTCTAGGTACCTAATTCTAATTCTTTTGGAGAGGCCTTCTCACTTATAATTTTTTTGGTCGAGGGCCTTCTCACTTATAATGACTAACCTGGATGCCAATAAATAAGCAACCATGGTGGCCCTCATGTGGGAATATAGAAGATTTGAAATAGTTAGTTTTTAATGCGGGTGATGTTGTGAATGTAATAAAAGAGATGTCACTCACTCATTTTCTTATCCGATTTAAAATTGGTCTCCCCATTCACTAGCTAGCTCAAAGTGAATTCTCATGTTGGATTAAGTGTTACAGGACATAAATAAATTGGGAAAATTATTCAAGATTTTACAGGATCGTGTGTGGTCGCTTCCAAGCATCTCGTCGCTCATGTTTTACATTTAACTCTACTTAAAGCTATTAAAGTTAAATTAAGTATTAAGTTGGCAGCTCATACGAGTGCATCAAAGCTCATCATTAAATCAGACGGTTAACCAGTGGTTTTCGCGGTAGGACAAATTGTGCAAGACTAAGTGAGTCAGTGACTTCGACTTTATGTGAAAAAATGTCAAGCCGCTGTAGCCAACTTCGAAGATTCCATGTTGAGCTTCGTTAGGCGGGAGGCAAACCTAGTAGTAGCTCATATCGTTGTAGCCCTTGATTATACTTCAGATTCTGATTCAGGTTTTATTGATGTATCCCCGCCTAAGATTACCCACTTGTTAAACCCAAATCTTATGTAAGCTCTTATTTGGATACGTAATGAAAGTAATGATATTTCCCTAAAAAAAATATATAAAATTCTATAGTGACAACACAAGGATTACACTTATTACCGGACTCAACCCAACATGAAAGGGATTACCTTATTTTTCGAGAAATAAAAGTTGGAAGATATTTTACCCTCATTTAGAAAAAGTAAAAAACTAATGTTGGATCTAGATCCAAGTCTCGCACATTGCTGGGCTTTACGCTTAAAGCAGCCCTCAAAGCCCAATATCACAGAAAGGCCCCATTTACTCAGGTAACTCAGCCCAAAACAATACGGTCAAAGCTTATTTCCAGTCCCCCCGCAAAATAATAAAGGAATCGTGCGGCTCAGAATAAATCACAATTTTAGACCTTCCCACTTTCAAATTCAAACTCCCACTCCAACGGTCATCTAACCTGGCCGCCCTAGGGTTTCCCAGATAAACTCCAAATCGAAAATGTATATATATATACCAGTGAATTTCTCCCTTCTAGCAACACCAAGAAAAAGCTGATATAGGGAGAGAGAGAGTGAGTGAGAGAGAGAGAGAGAGAGAGAGAGAGAGTCTACCGCCATTAACAAAACCTCCCATTTGTCTACGCCAAGAGGATGGATTTCCATAGCTTATCCAGGAAGGACCTTCAAGGTCTTTGCAAGAAGAACAAGATCCCCGCCAACACGACCAATGTGGCCATGGCCGAAACGCTATCCGCTCTTGAGATGGTAAAAAAAAACAGCTTAATTTTGGTGTCTCTAATGACGATGACTGATTGTGGATTAAAGTTTCCATCTTTTTTTTTATTTTCGCTTGCCCTAGAATGATCCTGTTTGTGTTAAAACTGATATGCCCCGGTCGATGATTGTGTCATCTGATAGTTTAAGCCAATTGGTGTTCGTTTTCAGATTAATATTTGATAGTGAATGTAGGGAACTAGAATCCAGTAATATAGTTAATTGATTCATCTAGATGTTACGTGTGTATCCTTATAATTATTGTCTTAAATCTTCGAAATTAAGTAGTAAGGAATGGATCTTGATTGGTACCCAAGTACATTTCTGTATTCTGAAGTGTGTT
>SOPF01027123.1:0-11102 GCA_012979155.1 Hypericum perforatum | reverse complement strand
GGATCTGTTCAAGTTTGTGGAATATAACACGGTTCAGTCATTTTTGTTGAAATATAATTCTAGGTTGAAGGACTAGACGAGGTTCTTAACCAACCCATGTCGGAGCCCCAGCAATCCCCTCCTCGAACATCTTGCAGATCGAGCAGGAGGAAGCCGGTCCTAATTGAGCCTTTCAGCTCGCAGACCCTGACTCGAACTCGCCGTGCATCAAGGACAGTGGCCGACAATGCTGGACAAGAAACCAAGAATGAGCCAACTGAAGGGGCTGACCAGGAGGATGTTGGTGACAACTTGCTCCAGACTCCTGCGGTACCAAGTGGCAGGGGAAGGGGAAGGGGACGGGCAGTTTCTGTGAGAAAGAAGACTGAGGTGCCATTGGTTGAAAGTAAGGAGGAGGAGAAGAAGAATTTGTTGGAGAACCCAGCGGTTAAGGGTTCCAGCAGAAGGATTGCTGAGACCAAGAATGCAGAGAAATCAGCAGTAATGGTGTACAGCACTAGGCGGTCTGTGAGGCTGTTGGAGCAGACAATGGAAGTGCTGAGCTTAAAGGAGAATGAGAACACCGAAGTTGAAGTGAAGAAGGATGCTTGTGGTATGTGTTTCGAGAGATTTGTTTTTTACCGGTCATTTCCCAACTTGTATTTCTCTTTCCAAGAAGACTTATCATGTTTGGGATTAACAGTTTAACGAGGCTTAATCTGGTGCAGGAATCGACAGTGACGCAGAGCTCTGCCATAACTTGGCCAAGTCATTGGATGAGGCAAGTGGAATGAATCCGGAGCATGCCGAAGTGTCTGGTTTGGAAGCAGGAGAAGTTTCAATGGAGAAGTCCAGCCTTCCAGAAGAACAAGTTTCTGAAGAAGTTCCAAAGGGACAAGAACTTGGTGAGGAGACCAAGGGCATTGAGTCTGAAAGTGCTGATGCCAGTCACCAATTGGATGCGACCTCACACGTTGTTGCTCATGAATCAATTGACCAGACAAAAGTCGAGGAGGAGTGTCGTGCAAATGAAATGCATCAAGTTCAAGAAGATGGATCGGATTATAAGAAGTCGCTGGTAGATGTCAGCATAGTCGAAGACGACAACTTCACCATCCCGTGCTTCCGCAAGACTCCTGCACCAGCAAACCAAGTGAGCCTTTCCTGTCCATCGGGTGATGCTGAGGAGCAGACTTTGTCTGATGTCTATGTTGCGCTGGCCGCAGAATTCATTGTGGCTTCAATTCCTGCTTCTCCAATGGAGAAACTCCCCTTAGCGAAGTGCAACAGCAGCCCCTATCAACCATTTCCAGCTGACACAATCGAGGGTCAGTTTCCTCATCCCCTTGGATCGGCTACAAGGAATCCTTTTGTGAAGAAACAGAACAAATCCGAGATGGCTGATGATATCGTAGACACTGTTATCGACAAGGAAAACATCACGGAGGAGCTTATAGAAGAAGAGAAAGTGGAGTTCAACAACATGAGTTTAAGACAACTGAAGAAAATGTTCAGGGACATGACCATTGCCAAGAGGAATACCGATGAAGAGAACGACATTAAGGTGGAGAACAACAACACGAGGATGGCCTTGCAAGTTCTGCCTGATAATTGATTGATGTCGATGCGATTTTGGTCTTTTCCTTTGAAGTTTTTAAGGTTTAGAGGGACAAACACTTTGGTTTGCCATTTTCTCTAGTTGTTGTAGGGGGGAGGAGTAGCTGCTTCATTTGCGCGTATGTGTGTTTCAGCAAATGCGTGGCATACTTGCATACACAAGTATCGTCTATCATGGAAACTACCATAGTTGACTAGAGTAACTAAATTTCTTTATACTATTTTTTTTTTGTAAATAACTTTCCTACGATGGAACCTATTATAGTAATAGATAGTTATTTACTTTCCTAGTAATGTTTCGCAAAAAAGAAAAGGTTCAAGTAAATAATAAAATAAATAGGGATTAAACATATCAAACTAAAACAGTTATCAAAAGATTAAAAAATCAGAATTTTAAATATACAAGAGAATACAAAATACATTTTTAAATGAAATAAAGTTCACAATTAACCCTTTACTAAAAAAAATTGGACTATTTTACACACTTTAATTTACAAAATAGCTCGATTGCTTCCTTCTGGCCTTATTTTCTACTGATCAAAGTCACATCATACTCCAACATGACATCTTAATCATGATATTGATTTAGAAATACACGTCTAATTAACTTCACGAAAAAAACACCTGATAATTTTTAATAATCACACGTAAATTTTCAGATCTAGTCATATGTTAACTAATCTTTATCACTCTTGGCATCCTTATCGTCTAATTTTTTTTTTTTTTGAAAATTCACCGAACTAGAACTCCTACGTAGAGTGTAGACCCACGTCTAACCTGCAAGCGACCAAGATCAAGAAACATAAATCAAGTAATCATCGCTTAAAATCCAAATAACACTAGTTCTACAATGAGGACCACAACGTAAAAAGAAAAGAAATCGTTATGGACAATAAAATCGTGTAATCATCACTAATTCTACAACTAACTAGCCATCATATTCTATTGGATCTCATGCTTCAATGTCTCACTCCGTTTTAACCCATTTTATACCAACTCTTGAGCTTGCAAGAAACGGTGATTTTTTGGTTCGTATAAAAGGATTTGAGAAAGATTAGATAAATTTTCAAGAAGAAAGGTGAGATACGAATCGCTAGGAAAGGTTTATGTACATTCTGTTTTCGTTATTGGATTAAAAATATATTGTTTTCCGTAAAAAAAATTTATAAAAAAATTTGGGAAAAGTTCACTTTAGTACCTTGTGGTTTCACGGATTGACACTTAGCGACCTGTGTTTTCAAAAACATCCAAAACAATCCTGAGGTTTCAAAAAGACTTCACGGGCCGCAGCTCCCTTTGAAAGAAGAGGGGGGAGAGAGAAGGGGGAAGATAAGAAGGGGAGGGGGGTTTTGAAACTTATTAAATTAATCGGGTATTGTTTTTGTAAAAAAACTCTGAGGTGGATGCCAAGTCAACCGTAAAACGACGTCATTTTGGTCCTGGGCAAGGAGCTGTTGCCCGTGAAGTCTTTTTAAAACCTCAGGATTGTTTTGGATATTTTTGGAAACAGAGGTCGCTAAGTGTCAATCCGTGAAACTACAGGGTACTAAAGTGAACTTTTCCCAAAAAATTTGGTTAATAAAATAAATATCGTGTTTACAATTCCTTCGAGATTATTAGTTATATGAAAAGCACGGTGCCTTTGGTAAAATTGGAGAGATGATTGATGATGTGGAATATTTTAGGTTAGCATGATATATTTGAAAATAATAAAAATGTCACGTAAAATGATGATATACACGGGTGATCGAAAAAGTATTCACGGAGTGTGAAATGATCTATTTGGGCTAATACAAGGAGTTAAATAGACCTACTTTTAGTATAAGGTGATTATTGAACTTTTTTGATAAATAAAATATTTTATGTGATCTTTATTCCTATTTCAATATAACATAGGGATCACACACTTATGGAAAGAAAAATAAATAAATAAATTCTTAATAGAATATGATTTTTTGAGTGAATTTTAAATTTAGGTCATTGAGTTTAATTTTTTTGGTATTTAAACTACTTCAATAAAGATGAGAATGATATATATTTCATATACTCAATATAAATAAGAAAAAGTAAAATAAGTAATTTGTGATTTTCTACTTTAAAAAAGGACTTTGTCATTTTTTCGTCCAAAATGCAATCCATGTTATTTGCTTTTTCGAACATTTCCTAATCTTAGGCAAGTCTGGATAAATGTCCGATAACATATTTGTCCACGTGCCACGTTAACAAAAATGATATCATTAAAAATCTTACATAGGCTTTTAATTGAGCAAATTGTCCTCAAATCACTAACTTTTGCTTAAATTACTATTTTTCTCTCCTATTTTGAAAAAGAAACTTTTGTCCCCTATTTTTATTCAATATTACTCTAAGGTCCCTGGTACCAGAATCGAGAAATTTATTCCGATAACAAGGTACCTAAAATAATTTTTTTGCCCTTTTATTCAAAATTTGAAAAAATGGGTAAATTAAATTCACCCAGCACATTGACTTTCTCAACAAAACACAAATGCCGCTTGCTACTTCTCTGGCGGTGCCCTCTGATTGCTAATTCTTTGGCAGCGTCAGAGCCCCTCCACTTCAGGTTATCCCAAGAGAAGACCTTCCTTTACTTCCCCCTCTCCGACAGCAAAAAGAACTGATACTTCATCCCCGTTCCCTCCTTTGACATCTCCATCGAGGGGACCACCATCTTCTCATAGTGTGCCCTATAGCCGGAGAATATTCCTCGCGACGACACCTACACTAACCCCCTTCTATCGAACCACTATTTTTATCTTTTAATTTTAATTTTTGACTAAAGGGCAAAGAGTCATTTCAGGTCCCTTGTTACTAGAGAAATTTTCTAATTTCGGTACCAAGGACCTTAGAGTGACATTTAAGTAAAATAGGGGGACTAAATTATGTTTTTTTGAAATGGGAGGGACAAAAATAGTTATTTAAGCAAAAACTAGGGACTTAAGGGCAATTTGCTGATATGACATGTGATAAATTATGAAATCAGCCTTAAATTCAAAAAATATATTTTTTTTCAAAAGAACCCCTTTTAATATTATATATTAGAGACCCACAAATTCTTTGTTTAGAGTTTGATTGAGTTGATTAAAATTATTGTGGAAAAATGAATATTATACACAAAATTTATAATTTATGATATCTTTGAATTTAGAGTATAAAGTTGTCAGAAGTACAAGGCCGACTATGTACTTTAAAAATACTTGGTTGACTATCGACTTCAAAGGACTCGAACATATTTTTATATCTTTATACTCCATATTCGAAGAAAATTATAAACTATAAAGTTATAAATATACGACTTATTTTGGTACAATAACTTGAATTAACTCATCTAATTTTTGAGTGAGAATTTATGGCTTTTCAACCAAAAGTATTAAAAAGGATTTCTCAAAAAAAATTATGATTTATTTCATAATTTATCATATGTCACATCAACAGATAAAAATTCTACCTAGCTAAAAATTTCGCAGACCAAAAATATCCAAGAAAGCAAACCATAGGAACTGATTTTGGACAAAAAAGCCATATAGTCTTTTTTTTAAGTACAAAATCACAGAGTAATTATGTATATTTTTTCCTATAAATAATATTGTAAATTACTCATGGGTCATTGCAGATAGACATATTTGTTTCTCACCTTATCTATATCAAAAATAGATTCAAAACTCATTCTAGTTTCGAAATTATACTCTGGTCCCTAAAGCAAGAACCTAAATTTTTCTCCGACGAAAGGCCATACAAACTAACTAAAATATCTCCACTTAAAAAAGACCAAAAAATTATATCTCTTCTCTCTAAAAAAATCATCATCCGCAACCTATGAAAAATATCCAAGAACAAATCAATAATAAAAATCATGATCTCATCTTCATCTTCATCCTTGTACAACGAGATAATCAAAAGGGAGATTGAAATGATTTAATTTAGGATTTTTCATCTAATTAAACCTCTAAATGATTTATTCTAGGATTATTTTATCACTAGCTTTTTATAAGCAAGGAAGTAGAGCAAGGTTTTGTCAGTGAGGCTGGTCGCGTATTGTGGGGGTCATGTGAGGAGTTGGTTGTGGATTGGATCGATATTAGAGTTGATAGTAGACTTCATGTAGTCGACGAATTCAATGAGATCCTAGTAGCGGGTACCGATGAGCTATTAGAACTCCTCCTTCTTGAGGTTGATCTAGCGGGTTGGTGTGGGTCTCCAATTCCTGTTATCAATGATTTCCTTATTCCTCGTAGTGTTTTCTGATACTGATCCTCCAAAACACCCCCGGGTACTAGTCTCATCCTCTCCTCTTCTACTCTCTGGATTCCCTTTCCAAAAACAGTTCACAGCGCGCGCTGTAGTCCACGATCGCCGTGACGGCATCTCCTCGGGCGTATCAAAGGCCCGGGCTTAGGCCGCCAAGGCAATCCGCGAAGGGACATCCGAAGAGAACGACCGAGCTGAAGAAAAGAGTGATGACACTACCCTCTTAACACTTCCTGTAGGCAAGGTAAATTCTTAAGCCCTTCTCTAGGCAAGGTAAGCTCCAACACCTCCCTTAAGCCAGACAAACTCTTAACACCTCTCTTAGGCGAGGTGATTAATGTGTTTTGTTTCTTGTTTAAATTAACAGTTCAATTAGTTGGTTAACTTTTATTTTGATTAAAAATAATAATTAAAAGAATAAAAAATGCTTTATCAGTTTTTTCACGGATAAGAAAATTAATTGAAACCACGAGTAAGAAAGAAGAAAGGTGGAAAGAGAACGAAGGGAGGAAGTTTTTATTTTGCCTTTTTAGTAAGGATATTTCAGTCATTTGACATGACTTCTGGCCGGAAAAAAAATATGATTCTAGTTTCAGGGACTATAAAATATAATTTTACTAAACTAGAATAGTTTTAATCTATTTATGAAATAGAAGAATAAGAGATAAATATGTCAAGTTACAGGATCTGAGAGTTATTTACTATAAATAATAATGATATATAAAAAAAAAATTTAAAACATATGAAAAACATAAAATAAATTGTTTTATACCCACCTATAAAATAGGTTTCAGGTTATTAGGGGAATATGGATAAGAGTATTTTTTTATACCCACCTATAAAATAAATTTCATTTACTATAAATAGAGTCTTTTATCGTTACTCAATATGGATAAAAATGTTTTACATTTGATAATACATTAGTGCGTAATATAAATGATAATGATATATAACAAATGAAATTTTAAACAAACAAAAATAAAAATCTGTTTTTAAATATAACCAAGGATCGGGATTATTTGTCGGAGACCATTTGGTCCAGTGGTATTGGGTAGGGTGGGGTGGGGTGGGGTGAGGTCATGGGTTCAATCCCTGTCTCTAACATGTAATAGATTATGATTCTAAAAAAAATCGGGATTATTTACATTTAATATGATAATGGTACTCAATATAACTGATAATGTTATATATTCAAAATGACATTGATACTCAATATAGATGAGAATTGTACACATTCAATATGATATTTGTACTCAACATGAATAATAGTGATACACGTTGCTGGTGATAATGATGTAAAAGAGAATGGAACATCGATCCGTATCACAATGATACTATATAGTTAGATATGAGTGCAGTCACGTTGTGTATGTGATGTTTTTATACAACAGTTATGTACTGCAGTGAGATTCAATTTAAATTTGACCTTCCCGACAAAAATGAATGTATTTTTTTATCTATGGATAAAGTTTTATTAACAGTAACTATAGTTTACATGAGGAAGATAATCGCAAGTGCATTATTTTGCGCACGACTCCGAGAATAAAATAATATGTTGATTCTCAATATTCAATGCGTAATGAGACAAAAATAACAACTCCTAAAAAAAACCTCAAGATTTCACCAAGCTTGCATCAAATTGTGAAATATCAACCACAACCGTCTCCTTATCCTGTGTCCCTGAGTGCCCAACCGGAATTTCTGCCATGCTGTCCAATACCGTCTTTACATACTCTTTTCTTAAAGGATCGAGTTTTATTAATGTTAGTTTTAGTTTACAATGTGAAGGATCCTCTTATAGATAACATGATTGTTTAATTAGAGAAACATCACTAGTTTGCGCACGACTCCATGACTACCAAAATGTTTGTTCATGATATGATGATATCCATAGTGGACTGAGACCAAAATAATCATTGTTGGGAAAAATAATAAATGTAATGTTTATACATGCACGAATGGTTAATTTACAACTTAAGTAGCTTTTATAAGTAGGAAAGTATAAAAATCTCAACCTTTACTTTGACATTTGAAGAGTAGCTAATTTATTACTTAACTCATGTAAATAATTTTATGTCTCAATGTAATAACACAATCTCCGATATTCTATAGAAATGTCACGATAGTTATGGTAGACACTTAGTGTGGGGTCCATTTTTTAACCTTGGACTAAAGCCTAAGGCTCCCTTTTCATGGAATTCACCATACATGGGAGACACACCGCTCGTAGCTTGTCACCGGATTCACGATGAGGCTCACGACACTGGTGGCTACCATTGTGTTGAGATCTCTGTGGGGGAGGCTGTACACCGACGAGGCCCAAATCCTGGACCTGATTAAAATTCGGCTTTCGCTAATGGGCCTCACCTGGATGGCTCGGGCGAAAGATGGGACCCAGATCAATTGGTGCGCATTTTACTTCGTTGGGCTTCCGTTGGCATTGATTCTGACTTTCAAGATGAAGATGGGCTTTCGTGAGCTGTAGATTGGGCTGGTTTCGGCCCAAGTGATGTGTCTGACTCTGGCTCTGATGTTGTACACGTTGGTTAGAAACCGACTGGAAGCACCAAAAGAGCCGACGAGTTGACTACGGCTGTTAGAGAAAGAGATGACTTGGAACAAGTCTTACTCACAGCCACCAATAAATTGAAACATATAAAGCAAGATTCAAACTTTGACTTGAAATCAATAGATGATCTGAGATTTCAATATATCCACAACGATAGAATTTTTCTTTTTTGGATAATTTGGATATTTTTTGAACATTCATGGTCTAAAAAAGCTTGAAGTAAAATACTAATTTCCTTCGACTTTTGCACCGAATACAAATACTTCTTTCATTTCAGTCTCAGGAAACCTGCAAAATGGTATACTAAATTAGTGGGATTTTTACTGAATGAAAAAATTATCAGTTGCCTTAAATATATATTACCTCAATAAACGAAACTAATTTACTAACAATGGATTGCAGTTCGAATAGAAAATATGCACTCAAATCTCGTAATTAGCGTGAGTACAAGTTCGGAGAAATATTGACTTTGGTCATATAACAATATTATCCAAACTGTAATGTGGTCAGTTTATTATTTACTAACCCATTTATAAAGGCCACAGATACCATGTAAATCTCCCATTTTATGACCTTAAAAAAGTAAATATTATCGAAATGGCTAATATCACCATTATAATGACATTCGACTAAAATATTATATATTCAAATGAACTAGATAATTTATGTTATGCACATGACAGACGCATTATCACTAGGCATGTAAAACGAGAAAGTGACGAACCTTGTATTACGAAAGGCCGAAAGCGGAATGGCCAATAACCTTGTATTACGAACCTTATATATATAATTTTTTGTAGAAGTTGGAATAACTTTGTTATTCATCGAATCTTTATATGTAAGAATTCTTTAATTTTTTAGAAGCATATAACAATTCCTCATTGCTATAATATGTGATCGGAATGATACATTTTATCGGAAAATGAATATCACTCTTATATAGGACACATGGTCCATTTACAAACGAAATCGCAAACCCCAATTTGGTAGGTTCATAAACTAAAAAGTTAGATGATTTTTTATATTTATTAAATTAATTAATAATTTTTAAGTTAAATTAGTTAATTAAATAAACATAAAGATACAATTTCGATCAGACCACAAAGGTCGTAGACTACTTAACATTCATAAAAGGTATTCTACAAGGTTTTTAAAAATACAGTCCGACCAGTCGGACCGCAAATTTGGCATAAGTCTGGGTCATTTTTGGGGTAAAAAATGGTGTCTGGTCTGACCGGACAAAATCTAGCCAAATCGGATGGTTAGCACAGAAATTCTGGTCAGATCGGATAGTCTGCACGAAAATTTGGTATATTTTATATTTTTTAGTTATTATTAATTTATATTTACCTATATACAAATATATAATTCAAACAATTACATTAAAATAGGAAGGAAAAAATATTCGATCTGACCGATAGTTGGGCCGATTGGACCGACTGACCCAAAGTTCGTAACTAATTTCGGGTCGACTTCCAGGTCATTTTTAAGAATCCTGATATTTTATAAAAATATTAAAGTTTTTTGTACAATCAAAAGTACCAAGTTTGACTGGGGAGTAATTAGTTTTTTTCAATAGCATTTCACATATTAACTTTCCTATGATGTAAATATAAAAACTTATAGAGAGTGATTAACTTTTCTGATAATATTTTACGTAATTAATATTATTATTATGGAACTAGATAATAATTAATTTTTATTACAACAATTCACATAATTAAGTTTCGCATTATAGAAACAAC
The DNA here is from genome assembly GCA_012979155.1 of Hypericum perforatum. Lineage (NCBI taxonomy): Eukaryota > Viridiplantae > Streptophyta > Magnoliopsida > Malpighiales > Hypericaceae > Hypericum > Hypericum perforatum. The sequence goes on along the minus strand of SOPF01027123.1, from coordinate 926 downwards.
CAAATTTAACTATAAAGTAATTAAATTTCCCAAATATCGTTTAACATCATTAACTTTCCAATTATTATACCTATCAAATCTAGCAATATACCAAATAATTTTCCTAATATTATTTCATAAAATGAAAAAAAAATCATTGATGGAATCTACTAAATTGGACTAGAGAATAATTGACCTTCCTAATAATATTTCATCTATTAACTTTCCTATTATGAAACCTAACATATCTGACTAAACATTAACCAAATTTCCTAATATTATTTCACACAAACTTAACAAACAAAAAATATTATTTAACACAAAAAGCAAAAAGTTTTCTGGGTAACAGAAACTACCAAATTTTAATATATATATATAATATATATATATATTTACTTTCCTAATAATAATTCATGTTCTTATACTACCAAATCTTAAAAGTTTTTTAATATTGATTTTCCTTTTGCGGAACCTCTATCATATCCCTACATATTAATCAATTAATTTACCTAATATTGTTTCACGCAAAAAGGAAAAATCTCTATTATGGAAATGTCAAATTTGATCCGAGATAATTAACTTTTCTAATTAGTCAACTCAAAATGGGAAACTAACAAACAAAAGAAAAGCTTAATACTATATCCACAGAGGAGAACTTGTCTCAAACTTTTTCCTTTCGTTCACTTCGGTTTGTGAATTTCAGTTTTAATTTTATCTCTCAACATAGAATATATATCATACTAACTCTACATCAACTCTATTTTAGCTATGTTTCTTCTTTTTAATAAATATTGTATTAAATTCAAATATCATTTTGAACAAAATTAACATGTATTAAAATTAATTCTGAACCAATCAAAATCATATTATATGATTCTTTAAAAGATATATTAAAATAAAATAAAAGTACATCAACTAAATTATATTACTTAAAAATTACATTAAAA
>SOPF01027122.1:24972-50626 GCA_012979155.1 Hypericum perforatum | reverse complement strand
AGAATAAGGATCAACATATTGCTTGTTACATGAATGGCCTGAATTACAAAGTAAAGAGCAAGATGGGATTTGACACCTTTTTTGTATTTTTAAGATGCTTCTCATGAGGCAAGGAAAGCTAGCGCTATGTTGAAGAAGAAGAAAATAGATCATAATCCCTTTTCAGGTCCTAGATAGCCTTCTACTTTCTCTCAAAGTAGAGTAGAGAAGAGTGTATCATAAGCAACTGAGTCAAAGTATACATTAAGGCATAATTCAATCCCTGAAACTTCATAAAGAATGGGAAAAGATGTGGAAGGGAGCTTTGGGATAAAGTATTTCAAATGCAATGCACTAAGGTAAAAAATGAGTGAATGTCCTAAAAGAAAGTTCACTCAACTTTGTGAACAAGAAGACCTTTTTAAACAATCTGAAGCATCCTATTATGCTTTCATGGACGAGAGTAAAGAGAAAGAACAAGAAGAGTCTAAAAATGAGGAAGAAGAATATTGTGACATTATTCGCAAATTGGCTCTAGTTTCTCACAAGATAGATGATTCACAATGACATAACTTTTTTCACATATACTAAGATATTTGATAAGAAGGTTGTGACGTGATTATATATGGGGAGAAGTTAGGAGAATTATATCAATAGCAAGATCATGGAAAAGTTAGGTTCAAAAGCTACCAGACATCTTACTCCTTACTTTATTGGATAGGTGGAAGTGAGTGGAGGGATTATGGTGAATTCTAAATATATTGTCCCCATATTAACTGGTCAATACTCTGATGTGGTCACTTGTGACATACTTGAAATAGATACATACAATTATTTGTTAGGAATACTATGTAAGTTTGACAGTAAAGTCATGTACCAAAGACAAGAAGACACCTAGATTTGTTAGGATGGATATCAATTTACTTTGCTTTTAAATAACCCTATCAAGGCAAGACCAAGCTGAATTATACTCAAATAATATCTCTAGTGACCTTAACTAGAGAGCTACAAAATTCATTACAAGAAGTTGGCTAGTGTTATATGTTTGTAATGAAAGACACTAAGAAACGTTTAGAGAAAAATACAAGAAAAATTCCTCATGAGGTGGCTAACCTTATCGAGGAGTTTACTGAAGTGGTTTCGAAAGAACTTCCTAGGTTCTACCTCTCTTGAGGAATAATCAACACCAAATTGATCTTATCCTAGGATCCACTTTACCTAATTTGCCTCATTATATGTTAAGCCCAAAGGAGAACCAAATAATAAAAGAGTAAGTATAAGAATTACTAGACAAAGACTATATGCAGGAAGGCCTTACTCATTATGGTGTCCCCGCTCACTTGGTGTTTAAGAAGGATAGATCATAGAGAATGTACATTGACAGCTAAGCCATCAATAAGATCATTCTTGGATATATAGATTTAAAGATATGCTTGATAATCTAAGTGGATCAACAATCTTCTCTAACATAGATTTAAAGAGTGGTTACTATCATATTTGCATTTGTTGTAGAGATGAATAGAAAATAATGTTTAAAACCAAGAATAGCTTGTACGAATGGTTGATTATGCTATTTGGTCTTACAAATGCTCTGATACTTTGGTGTATGACAACACCAGAAGAGGAGCATTTCGTTCATTTGAGGGAAGTATTCACTATACTTTGTGAGAATGACATGTTTGTCAACCTAAAAAATGTATATTTTGGTAAGACAAACTCTTATTTTTAGAATTTTTCATAGAAAAAGAAGGATTGCAAGTTGATCAAGTCAAGATAGTGGCTATTCAATCTTGGCCAACACTAATGAATGTAAGTCAAATAATTCATTGTAACACCACTTATTTCTCTTCTCAAAAAGCAATTACCATTTGTGTGGGGTAAAAAAGCAAAGCTATTGTTCCAATAACTCAAAGAAGCACTTAGCTCAACACCTGTACTGCTGTACTTGACTTACCTGACTTTGGGAAATTATTTGAAGTATATGTGAATAGATTAAGACTCAAAATTAGAGTCATGCTATCTCAAGAGAAGCATCCTATTGTTATTTTAGTGAAAAGCTAAGTTATCATTGAGAGACCTAAAAAACTTGTGAGAATGAGTTCTATGGGATGTTCCATATCTTAAAGAATTGGGAGCACTACTTGGTTGGTAAGGAATTCACCTTATTTATAGATCATAAAACTCTTAAAAGTCTTGAATGATTAGTCTAAGTTATCCAATCATATGCATGCTCGTTGATCTATGTATTTGTAAATAATTCATTTTTGAATTATGCATAATAGTGAAACTCAAAATATGGTAGGTGATGCATTGAGTAAGAGAGTCACTTTACATACTGAATTCAGGGTTCAATTACTACTTTTGATTGTATGAGTAGTTTTTATAGTGAGGACAAAGATTTTATTGATATTTAGTAATGCGAGGATGGATAGGACATAATGATTATTTTATCCATGATGAATTTCTAATGAAGCGCAATGAGCTATGCATTTCAAAAACTTTATTAAGGGAATCATTTATTTTTTGAGATGCATGGCAGAGGTTTTTCTGCTCATTTAGATTGGGACAAAATGTTGGCAACCATGGTTGATCATTTTTATTAGCCTAAGATAGGACAAGAGATAGGAAAGGTGGTAAAGCATTACGTGTATGTCAAAAAACGAAAAGCAATGTGCAAAACATGGAGCTATACAATCTGTTTCCTATTCAAAAGCAAATTTAGAAGGACATCAATATGAACTTTGTTTTAAGCTTATCTCGTGCCCCTTATTGTATGGATTTCATTTTTGTTGTGGTCGACAAGTTGTCCATAATGACACATTTTTATTCCTTCCAAAAAGATCACTAATGCTTACAGTCTAGCCAAGTTATTCTTTTGGAGGTGGTGAGACTTCACGATGTGCTAAGAACAATTACTTTTGATCTTGATACCAAGTTCCTTGCAAGCTCTTAGAATACTTTGTGGCAGATGTTCAATGCTATGTTGTAATTTAGCACAATCGCACACCCTTAAATAGATGTTTAGACTCAAGCTACAAATTGCATACTTGGAAGTCTTTTAAGGAGTCTGTGTCTACGAGGCAACATCAATAGGACTTGGCATTATCAATTGCTAAATTCGCATACAATGAAGCTATTCACATGTTTATAAGGCAATCATCATTCTCTTCAGCCTATACCTATACCAAGGTGCCTAATCACTTGGTAGACGTCTCATCAGTCCCAAGATCCATATGTGCTAATATCGCAATTGTGACCTATGCTGAGTAAGTGAACTCTATATTGGAAACAAAAATAAGAGACTAGAAGCTACGTACCAAAAGGAGAAGGCTCATGTGGATCATCATAGGCGTAAATTTTTCATCTTGGTGAAAAAAGTCATAGTGTTTTAGGAAGAAAAGGATACCTGCCAACATAGTTGACAAGATACACCTCAAGAAATACGGGCCTTACAAGATTTAGAGGCGAGTTAATGATATTGCCTATTGATTAATCTTCATGAAGAGTTTGGTGTATCAAAGATATTCATTGTTGTTAACTTCACACCTTACTTCGGTTCATTGTCTTCACCATCAAGACTAACAACTCGAGACGAGCTTCATTATAAGAAGAGGAGGATTTTGTAAGGACATGCAAGTTAAGTTTTAGTTACTTGTTGTAATAAATGAAACTAAATTTTTGTCAGAAGTTAATTAGGGTTAAGTACCATTTATGATAGGAGGGAGAGAATAAGTGATGTTTAATCACGTTGTAATATAGCTCACCTTAAAGTAAGCCATGAATCGCCCCTGTCTTTAAAAGGGTTATCAATTAGAGGAATAATGCATTCAATCATTTTGAAGAGCAAACGTTTCTTTCATAGTCCAAATTTTGAAAAACTCTTTTATCACAACGAAAATTGTGCTGGACGAGTTTTATTGCCGTGTGTTCGTATCAAGCTTCCACATGCCTATGCCCAATTTATTTTCTTGTCTTATTCAAGAAGGGTTGGATTGGGATCACCATTGTGGGTAGCCTTAGGACAAGGATGGTTCATATAGAGATTATATGTTGTTTTGTTAATTTATTTTAATGAAAGAGGAGGGCAATGTTATTTCTGTATAATTTTAAAGCGCATTTCGTTTTTCAGATGTCCAAATTGTTATTATTTAAAATCATATATATTTTTTATTTAAAAAAAGATAAATTGACATTTTCGTTAGAATTTATTAGATTATTGTAGTATTCAGTTTCTCTATTTATTCACTATATCATGTTTGGTTACGACATGCCATATGTTTCGTTACAACAAAATGACATGTTTGTCTCTAATTAATGACTTACATGGTTATGCCTAAATTGCATGTTCGATTAATATTTAATAAAACTAATAATAAATTAATTAAATGATATATCTGATTATGTTGAATAATATATCCGACTAATATTGATTAAAATTTAGAATAATTTTAATTAATAAACTAAATGATATATATTGTTTCGTTAAAATTGCATGGCTGATTAAGACTAATGACATGCCCGGTCATGTTTAGTGTCATGTGCGGTTAATAGTTGATAAAACTTAGAATAAATAAATTATCAATTGAATAACATATCTAATTATGTTAAAATGACTTGGTCAATTATGATTAATGGCATGCTCGAACATGTCATTTGATATTTAATAAAACTTAAAATAAAAAATTAAATATTGAATAAAAAATTTTAATTAATAAATTAAATAACATATCAGATTATTTATAATAGCATGCCAAACTATGACTATTTACATGCCCGTTAATATATAATAAAACTTATAATTAATAAGTAAATGAATGAAAATTACTTAATTGCATGCCCATGTATGCCTAATAGGATGCCGAAGATGTCTGATGGCTTGCCCGGTTGATATTTAATATAACCTAGAATTAATTAATTAAATTAGTAATAATAACATATCTGATGATGCTAAAATGACATGTTCGACTATGATTAATGACATGTTCATTTAATATTTGTTATTTACTTAAATAATAACAGATTATGTTAAAATAACATATTCGATTATATAAAAATGACACATTATAATATGATCCTCGGCAGGAGAATCACAACGGACCGTGCTACTCTTGGATGGAAAGACCGCAAACACGAATTTGATCCTTGAAAAAACCTTGGACGAACTGCAACCCAAGCAATGGAAATTTAAGAACCTTAGTCTAAGGTCGAATCACGCCACAAACGAGGATGGAAGACTCGCTTGATAAGTGAAAGTCTCGTCCTAGCTAAGCCAACCAGCCTAAGCAAGAATACACAATGAGTATCAAACTCATAAATTAGCCAATGCTAAAGTTATCACCAAGTTGAATTACGTTTTATTAAGCTAGGAGTCTTTTATATAGGTTCCAAAAGTCTCACATATTCCTAAACAAACTAATCCCTAAAAAGGAGCTCATAAATCTAGCTGAATTCTAAAGTTCTTAAACAAGAGATATTTTGGCCAAAATAACATCAACTAAACTAGAAACAATCTAACATAGTATCTAGTAGAATAATGAAGTATTTGCATGTCCTAAACAAACCATAGGTTACTGGAATATAATTTCCTAAACAAAACTATTGACTTTACTAAATAGCTTAAGTAGAATCTGAGAAAATTTTATGCTTCCAAAATAGGTTGATGCACGTCCAAATAGGTTGATGCACGTCCAAAATAGGTTGAACTTCACACATGAATGCTTCCAGAGGATTGCATGCATCTTAGGCTTCCAAATTAGCTTCGAACTCTCCAAAACAAAATCTGAGAGCAAATAACTTCCTAAGTAGCTTCAAGAACGTGCATGATCTTTGCATGGGCTTCTTGGACGTCCTTGATTTTGCACACATTGGATTGAGCCCAAACTTCTTGCATTAATGCATTGAACTTAGCATGAAACTTCCTGATCAGATTCATATCACATCAGACTACGATAAAATAGCATATGCGATTTTGATACAATGACATGCCTAAATGAGTTTAAAAAAAAACTAGGAGAAGGAATGTTCTCAAGCATGGAAGAGCTTTGACTTTAATACAAAAAGAATATGCCCTGGACTTGTTCTCTGTGAGGTTCCATTTTTTATTCTCTGTGCTGTAAAACAGACAAATAAGAAATGTGGGAGAAGTAAGAAAAGTGAGTTACGGTTATAGCCCAAGCATGCACATTTTTGTCAAGAGGAAGATGAAAAATTACATGGAGCTCCACAAAGATTTTAGAAATTACATGTTGATAACTCTCGCTCAATTGGTTTGAAGCATCAATTCATTACACGGGGCTAAAGAGTCTAAGGCTCTTATCTTGAGTTATTGGTCTTGATGATATGTTAATAATGGCATATTTTATTTGAGATACTGAGAGTTAATGACAATATATTGGAAGAAGAAATTTGCATTATGATATTGGTTGATAAACCATCTTTGTTAATTTAAAGTAATTTTTTTTGCCTCAGGTATTAAATTGAGTTTCATTTTTGTTCTTACAAGTTTAAGTGGAACAATAATTTAACTTAAGCAACCAAGTTGAATCTAGTTTCGACTTAAGATGACAACCTTTCAGTGTTTCAATATAGGTGGCTTAATTTGAAATTGATTTCTACGTACAAACTTCCATGCCTCAATATAGATACATAAATTTGAAATCGATTCTCCGCCTACATGTATTTCGAATCTAACTTTTATTATAACTAGACACAACTCAATTCCTTCAATTGTAATCGTTGTATCGCTACCTCAATTTGCTTCCTACACATATTATATCATCATACGTCGAGTGAGTTGACTAGTTTCACATGTCAACAAATGGGCGAGGCCCATAATATATTAAACTTCCGTACCTAGAACAAATATACATGGATTAATATAAGGATTTGTGAAGCAAATAAAATCATAACATGATAAAGTATGTTAGAACAAACATAAAGTTTTTCAGATTGGAAATTGTAACATTGTACTTAAATCGTCATACGTAAGAACTAACTATTGTAAATATTTATACTACGAATAAAACTCAACAAGAGAAGTGCAACCTTCTAAAGCCAATGGGTCGGCTCTCTCTGGTCTCCCAACCAAACGACGCCGTTACTCTTCGGCGTTCTATTTTTCCGTGGGCGAATTGCTCTCTGCTCCATAGATTTTAACTAAAATTTTATTTTAGCCCTTTCTGTTCCGGAATTGAAACTTTGGGTCTCATAATTTGATTTTGGTGAACTCTCATATCCCTGCCATTGAAATCGTGAAAACATTGCGGCGAGGAAGCACCTGCAAGGACTTTACCAAAGGGACCTGAGAATTCAATATCAATTTAAGGGTACCAATGTTTCGATTTTAGAACAATAACGAACAAAGTAGAAATTCAGTCAAACTTCAAGGACATAAAGGACAATTTCTTATTTTCCCGCCAAAACAGACCAGCTAAAAACCGCCAATCCGTCGTCTCTCCCAAACCCTCCCAAAAGCAATCCCCAATTCCGCCGAACCGGAAATGACATTCGAGCTCGATTCGCCGTCTCGACTTCCCGAGGACGCCTCCGATAACAACCTCCAGGTACTATATATCCCATCGACTCTGTCTTCTGTTTGAGGGAAAAAAAACGGTTTCTTATTAATCTGACTTTTACTTTTTGTGGCAGCCTTTCTTCGTACTCCGCAAGGCTTCGTGTTCGTCTAGTAAACCCGAGCGGAAGGCCGGGAGTAAACGAAGAACAAGGAGGCAGATCGATTTGGCCAGCGAGGAGGAGAAGGAAGCGGACGCGTTAGCGAAAGGAAAAGGCGAAGAGGCTGATGTGGATCCGAGATTTGAAGCCTTCTTGGTCGTGTGGTCGACCATAGAGTCGACGATTAAAGTTTGTTTCTCGCTCCTCCGTCCAATCTTTTTGAATTATTTTTATGACTTAGGTTAATCTTAAATTGGTTATCTTTTTTGGATTAAAATGTTATGTGTTATAGGAGGTGCTGAGGGAAGTTAACAAGGGGGCGTTCGAAGAGATTCACAAATGGGTGTGTGAGTGCTTTAATGAAATTTCATCGTCAGGGAACCCTAATTTTCGCAATGCGACTCGGCCTTACCCGATGATGGTGGATGCCGCCAGGAAGCAGATCTTCACTGGGCTGGCGCTTACAAGTAAGCCTGTTCGGCTACCGACTTGGTGATTTCGTTCTGTGTTGGAATATTAATGGGGTTTTTGTTTTTGCCTTTCACCTATGCTTGGGGTTTTAGCTTATGCTATTTAAGATTAAGAAATCTGGACTTAGCTTTGTTGAGAATCCCACATTGCTTAGTGTAAGAGTGGGGAGAAAATTTATAAGTGCGGATAATCCACCGACCCATTGCCTTAAAGTTTAAGGTTGGATATGAAATTCTAATATGGTATTAGAGCGGGTTAATTCAGTGCCTATTGTTGTGCTCGGCTGCTCGCACGACCCTCATTTCCCTCCCGTTGGCAAAGTCAAAGCTCATGCAATCTTTGACCCTATGACTCTCGTAAAATACACCAACCCACTGCCTTAATATTTTGGGTTGGATATGAAGATAGTAAAGAAAATCTATTCGTATCAATTAGTCTATAGGAAATTCCATATGCTACCCAAAACCATATGGTAGAGAGTAGTGGATCCTCCCACCTTATAAACCAACCCATCCCACTTGCAATTTTTGATGTGGGACACTCTCCAATATAGACCTCCAAGCATTTTAATGGGATTTTGGAAATCAGGATATGGTGGATTGAGTTAACTTTTGAAATCCAACCAAATAACTATAGAAGTACTGGTGTTAGTATCTGTTTAGGCTGGCTGTACTGATTGGTTCTTGCTACTATTCCTGGGTAATAGCAATAACTTAAATGGATTTTTGTTTCTCAATTTACCAGTTTTATTTGTTTTGGAAAATGTTTTACGGGGTAATTTGGAGTTTGGATGTCACTAATGAACTTTTCTAAGCAGAAACAAAGTGCCCAATACTATACTCAAGTCGCCTTTATGGGCATGCTTTAATTCATTTCCATCTGTTTTGTGTATCTTCTAGGTTGCTTAGTTTTTAAATTGTGAGATGACTTTTGGGCAGAAAACATGGAATTTGTTGATGATCTACTGACGTTCAAGGAGCTTGGCCTACATCTGAAATCAAAAGGATGCCATGTGGCAAATCTTTCCTCCTCAGACTTTTCCTCTAGAATTGAGATCGGTGGTTGTCTTAAAAGTTTATTGAGGCAATTGGTTATGGTTACGTTGGATGTAAGCTCGAGTCCTCTATGAACTTTATATATGTTGGATACGTTTCATCTTTTTTCTTTACTATTTGGTTGATGCCTCTGCGAAATGCTGCTTTTCTGAGCAGGCACCTGATATATCTGTTCTAGCAACATGGTACAGAGAGCAGGAAAACCAAAAGAATCCAATAGTTGTAGTAATAGATGACATGCAGAAATGCTGTGGTTCTGTTTTGGCTGACTTTGTCCTCTTGCTGAGGTAATCTCAGGCTCCGTTTCCACAATTGACTGTCCTTTGCTGTAGTTTGCATTGCAGTACTTTTTTTTCTCTCTTTCAAACAAGGACTCTTTTATGGTTTTGCATATACTTATTGTTAGGACGAGTATGTCTGTCGGTACATGTTTTTCTTTAGTTTAAGTCTTTACCTCAGTCTTTTTGCTTTTGATCTAGTCAACTCTTCGCTCAGTTCTATGCATGAGTGTTTTTGTATGTGCACCTAAACCAAAGTGAACCAGGACATTGCCTTTATTAGATTTCATATTGTTTCTTTCTCCCATAGTTATTTTTCACGTTTGGATCAATATCTTGATGCTGCTCCATTGATTTTTTTTTTCCAGTGAATGGACATTGAAAATTCCGGTCATTTTACTTATGGGCGTTGCAACAACAGTCGATGCACTGAGAAGCATACTTCCTTCAAATGCATTACAGTGTTTGTTCCCTTCTAAATTCATCTTGGGAACTCCATCCGAGAGAATGGATGCTGTTATCGAGGCTGTTTTTGTGAAGCTCTGTTTTGGGTTTGCCGTAAGCCATAAAGTTGCAACATTTATGAGAAATTACTTCGTTAGACACGATGGAACAATAACTTCATTTGTTAGAGCTCTAAAGGTTCGTAATTTCTACTCGACATGGTTCTAGCAGACTTAAGCAGGTTGTGTCTTTGATGTAATGGTTATTTCATGAGATCTTTTTCAGATAGCGTGTGCTCAACATTTTTCAAGAGAACCTTTGAGCTCTTTACTCCTATGGTTTCGTCTCGGAGAGGATCGCCAGGTTTATTTTCTTTCTGTTTTCTTCCTTATGATTGATTCATTTTCTCTGCTTCATGATAGCCATGTCTTGGTATTCTTTTTCGCTGATTGATGGTCAACATTTCTCATACAATAGTTGTTTTCCTTGGTTGCAGTGATCATCACTAACCGTGCAATAGTTTTGATTAATAAGTACTTATATTTACTTCTCCATTTGAAGGCTTTGCTAGAGGAGAAGTATGGATTATCACCAGAAGATATGCTTGAGCATGCTTTGGAGTTCCCTTCTTCTAAGAAGTACGTTGAGTACTACATTGTTGTCTTAAAATTTCCATCCAAATGCTGATATGAGGATGATAACTTCTGCCTTTGATTGGAAACATTTTTAGGTGTAAGGTTGCTGGACAAAATAGTTTTATTGATGGACTATCAGAATTGAAAAGATCACAAAATCACTGGAGCATAGTAATGAAGGTGAAAATGAACCCAAAGTGATTTCCTAATGTTCAGTTCCAGTCATTCCCCGCTACATTTTTCTTTTCTTCTCTTTTTTGTAAGATCTCTTGTTGTGCAATGCATTTCTGTTTTATTTTGCCATTTAACTGCATGGTAGCTTATCTGTGGAATCTTCGTAACAGGTGAACCATCATTGTGAATTATGGGCTTATCTATGATACTTAAACTTTTTTTCATACTTCAAAATGCCAGTGAATTATCTGATATTAGGAGTCTCACTTTAATTTTATATAGCAGCATTCCTTGCTGACACTAAGAGTTTCTAGGTGACATTCGCTAGTTCTGAACTATTTAAAGGCTGGACCGAAAACGTTATCCATTTGCCCTTCTAGGCATGTTGATAATCAACAGCACCGTAGTTTTGGTGATTCTCAAGGAAAGCTTAGAGCTATATAGAAATAAATTTAAGGACTATGATGTTATCCTTTTTAAAGGATCCGAAAGACCAGGTGCAGACAGTTATTTAACTAACTGTGTGGCATAGATAGATATGGATCAGACATCTTAAGTTCTAGAAGTTCCAGAGATTCCTAAGCGGCTCAAATAGCTCAACGTTGGGGACTAAATGTTGTTCACTTGTTAAATGGTGCTGTCATTGTCTTTGTAGCTAATCATTTATACCTTGTGATTTTCTCAGTGCCTATATGAAACAATAAAGTCTGATAAGATCCGACTACTAGACTTTCTATGTGAGTGCTTGGATCCCGAGTTGCATAGCTCAAAGATACCTGATGTTGCTAGGGGCGAAAGAAGAAATTCTAGAGTATCTCCAACTTCTGTTGAAACATATAAACGATCCTATGGAGCAAGGGCTGGTTTAATTTACCAAGCAGTTTGTAGAGTAAGGTAAATAAGTTTTTGAATTTTATTTCTCCTATTTTCTTCTTTGTTCACAAAGCTTCATGAATCTCTATAGTTGTGAGCATCAGGGAGATCTAAAATCAAGATATTGATAGAAACTTGTTGTTTCTTTTGATGAAAATTTCTACTTTGGATAAAATAATTGTCTGCCTTGCATGATTGGGAGCAACATCTCATTATGTGCATGCTCTAAACATTATATTCTAGTATTGGTTCTGGAAATTGCACTCATGTTTCCAAATCTGGAATGTACACATTGAGCAGCAGACTCAGAACATAATACCAAAAGTGATCAGCAGTTATCTGCTGAAATGTCATTTTATATAGATCATACAATCGAGTCTTTTAATCTGGTTTGAGAATTCAATTATATGCTGCGGATTTCTGAGGCTTGAATTCAATCAGGGGTCTTTCAGCAGGGCATTTACGTAAATTGCTAATGGTCTGGGAGAAGCACACTTCAGATATTCACGAGGTAGGTTTTGTTTCGAAGAAAGATTGTATAAAGCTCTCATGATCATCATTCCGATATCCCTCATTATTTCTTCCCTAGTTTCAGCCATTGCTTTGACTTGTTGCTCAACTGAGCTTTTTTGGGAAGCTAAGTGCATTTCACTAATGTTTGTCTTCTGGGGAGCTTTTTAGATATGATGATATTTTTTGGCTATCTTCGAACTGTTTTTTTACTCTATTTCAGAATGAGAAGTTTGTACCTTCAAATCTTCAATACATCCTACTTCATCTGTCACGGCTAGCACAATGAATCTAGTTACGGCTTCATTTGGATGGACACTTGTTCTAGTCGTTATTCTTGGATACCACCTTCTAACACTTAATTTCATACTGATTCTTCTGTCATGCTAGAGTTGGTGCTTTCTCTTTCATTTGGGCACTTTCCCTACCTTATTTTCTCCTGATCGTCTTTCCTTAACTTATTTCTATATTTATTTCAGTGTCGTCATAAATGTAATTGTTTGGTTCCTTCTCTGCTGTGACTGACTTCTATCTGTGTACCTGACTTGTTGCTTTAATAGGTTCACGGCAAAGTGAAAGAGTTGCTGTCGACAATGAAACCCAAGCCTGAGGATGGGAAGTCTGTAAAAGAAGATTTGATCAATATATCCAAGTAATTTTCATTGATCCACTTCTGCATAATCTGGCACCTGTTTCACCGAGAGCCTTGTGATACTTGTAGCTTTTCCCTTATTTGAGGGGTAAAGAGAAAGGAGAAGCTATGAGTATCACAACAACGTTCAAATTAAAAGAACAGTGCTTGATGATTGGTTATGCTGTCTTTTATGAGAACGGGTGTTAACATATCTGAGACTCCAGGACCTTAATTCGTCCTTGGGTTTCAAAATTGCAGTTAGCCAAGTTCAAATTGGAAGTATACTGTATAGTGAGTGGTTAAGCTGTTTGTCCTAGAGCGAGTATAAAATAAAATGATGCTGTTCTTTACCTTGTTCTGTTATTCGAAATGGAAGCAATGTTTCTAAGAAGGGGTGGAGAAAGAGAACTTCAAGGTACAGTGCAAGATAATAGGGCATCTTTGGGCTTAGAGGTCCTTTTTTTTTCCTTACTATTGATATCCATTGTCGTCTGACTAAACTGATTGTTATGGTCTTCAGTCTATTTGTTTGAGAAAAAAAAAATGGGTGTTCCATTTTCGATTCAAGGAAAAATATTTAGGGACAGATTTGTAGTAGTTATTTCAAGTTTGCAGGATCTTAATGGAGTATGATCAAGCCACTGATATTGTTGGTTGTTTTGACCTGGCAGAAAGTGTGACAGGAGACATGCATCTCGCAACAGAATCAACATCGAAAAGGATGAATGTCAAACAGCTAATGAAAAAGCTTCTGCACTAATAGAAAGTATGGTCAGGTGGGACATTCAATACATGTATTGTTCGTATTCGTAAGGTGCTAATGATTATATCAGATGCAGCATGTTGAAAGTTTTTTATTCCCTCCACCGTAGAGGCTTAGCACCTTTATATATTAACCATGGACCTCGATTTGGTGATTATTTATACTATATGTCTAGGCTTTGATGCTCGAGTTCACGGGACATCAAGAAAAAGACTCAGTGATTCGCACTAAATACTTTTTTAACATTACTTGATCCAACTGTTATCATATGTAAGATAGGATCGATAATCTTTCTGTTATAGGTTGTACTTGGATCTTTTGTGTGATACTTTGTCCTCCGATACAGGAATTACATGCAGCCTATCGAGTGCTTAGCTTTACATGAAATAGTCTGCTTTAAAAATGTCGACGAGCTTCAACTGGTAAGCCTCTAAAATGCATTATCACCGTGTTAATTAGCATGCTAGAAATAACTGTCTTTAATTATTTTGCGTAAATTTTGAAGTTTCTTCTTCATCTGTGATCATGGAAGGCATTGATTGGAGATCCACGAAGAAGGATTCAACTCGATCTCATGGAATCCCAGAAAAAACTTCAATGTAGCTGCTGCAACGATAGTAGCATTGCCCTTTCACCATCCATGCCCGAGTCTTCAATTATGTAAGTATTACCTATGTTAAATCATCAATAATTTGGAAACAACACGAACGAGTCTTTATGCTCTTCTGCCCCCTTTTGCTGTTGATCATCTGTTTGAGGAATGAACCCAATATGTTTCTACATCCAAATCTAGTTGATCGAATGCTGAATGTTTACTTTTTCAGGTACATTCTTGCCCAAGAGCACGGTGACGTTATTAATCTCCATGACTGGTACCAGTCTTTCAAGTCTACCATTGCCTTGCCAGGAAATAAAAAGAAACGCAAGGGAAAATATTCTCCTTCACCAAAGAAAAGGAAATCAGTGTCGGAAAATGCACAGCCAAGTGAAGCATCAATCCAGTATCCTTTCTGTTATAATCCCTTATACGGTATGCTATTGATCCTGCTGTTGCTTAGTCGTGTGTTCGTCTCCTGTCTATGAATCGTCATTGTTCAATTACCAAGTTCTTGATTGTTGATCTCCGCCGGGAAATTTTTCATTTTTGAACTTGTGGACAATTGTTAGCTTGGTTTTAACTCGGCACCAGGTCAGATATTTGTTCGATCCAAATCTTGCTAAATGCAAATGGGGTCTAAACTGCAATGGCTGAAACTCATTTGGAACTCCTTGACCCTGTTTCCCACAGAGCTCGGTTTTGCAGGGCAATCACGGAGCTCCAAGTTGCAGGTCTCATTCGGATGCCAAGCAAAAGACGGCCAGATTGCCTTCAGAGAGTGGCTTTCGGACTCTAGTACATACTTGGGACTTTGTTTATTCTGCATTCCAATTTTGGTTGGTTCAGAAAGTGCATTTTATGTAATTACTCGTCTAGAATGAGTAAGAGAAAGAGCAAGTGGTTCTTTTCAGTCTCTTCTTGTGTTGTCGTTCCTGTCCCGTTCCTTTTTGGTTGTAACTCATCGGTAACCAGGACTTATTGATCAATTAATATCAACTTTCAGCTAAGTTTGATAATAAACAAATTTATTTTTCTTTTTGTTTTAATACAATGCGTTAATGTAGATATGTTGAGCCATAAGACCTGAGATGAAGACTCGATTATTCGTTATACCGATGAATAGGCAATATAATAAAATTAGTGATGCATTGTGATGCGTGGATAAAACTTAAATAATATATATATATATGAGCTGCGGTGAAGTAGACCGGAGATTCATGTGGATCTTGACTTATGGCCACCAAATTGATTGCTAAAATCCATTGACAAAAGATAAGCCAAGGAAGATTACGTAAGTTGATGACTGTCGCTTTAAACCCCTCTGATTGACGAAACGAGCTGCGTGCGGATGCTGTAAAACTCTTTGTAATTGTAATTAAGAGTATTTCGTCAAAAAATTACTTAACTAGTGTAATTATTAATTAAAAAAACTCTATTATTTGATCAGATACTTTTAAATCACATATCGAAACCCATACACTAAAGTTCACTCTTACCATTTTTTTAATTATCGGGTAAGTAATTTGCATAAGGTAGAAAAATTTATTGATGTTGGATCAAAACTCAGAATTTGCAAGGTTTAGAAAAGCCAATAAGAAAATTACAGATGTACTAATTTGTCAAAATCACCAGATTTATATTTTTTTTAATTATGATACTAGTCTTTTAATTGTCTAACTTCTTAGTAATATCAATTTCATAACATATATTTTCAAATTTATATGATTATTAAAAAAATAAAATTAGTAATAAATTTCAAATATAAAACTCATTGTCATTTAGTGGGAACTTGACTGCAAGACCTACCTGTCGAGCAAACCCTTCAAAAAAGGTTGAGGAGTGTAAATGCAACAAAACGTAAAATGTTCCTTATGAGAATTGTATGGCAGGGGCAAAATGGTAATTGTCCTACTGCATACGCACGCATCTCGCACAAAAACATGGATGGCCATAGCAAAAATATTTACTGAACAACGTGGCTGAAATGATAACAGAGATTTAAACTAGTTAACAAATTGCTAGATATCGGCAGGAATTATAACAGTTTCATTTCAAACTCAAAAAACTCTAGAAAAAGTAATTTACAATTCTAAAAGAGAGAAAAAAAATGCAAAAGTAAAAAAGAGAATAACGCATCTAATGGAAGAAACTGCAATATATTCTTTGATTGAAGAACAAGCGAAAGGAGAAGAACAAGGATCTTCTAGAGTTGAGAGAACAATGGAAGGAAAAACCTATTGTATATCTCTAATTGAAGTAACTAGTGCAAATTCTACTGATCCGCAAATTTTGGAATCTCCCAATCAAGAAGAAGGATTTTTTGGAGTTTGAGGTTAATTAATATCTCTTGGATCATTCTCGAGAGCTTCTTCTTAACTATAAAATTGATCATAAAATTGTTTATAAAATATCAATGTATTTTTTTATCCTAATTCAGATCAACTAATAGAATATACAACATATACAAATTTGACTACGCTGAATATGCAATTCCAAGCAAGTAAAATAGTGTGTTATAGTTAATTTTAATGACGCATTGTAGTTATTCTAAACGAAGTATTATAATAAGTCTCAATGGCATCATTTTGTAATTATCATTTTTGTTGCTGCGAAACTTCTCATTGATAGCTCGAACTTGCCCGACTTATAATAATACTTGATTATCAAACTAGCCATCTACAAATTGCAAACTGTTAAAGTTATGTACTAAAATATCAATGGTTAAATCATCGCAAAATGGCTAAATCATTGCAAACTGTTAAAGAATCATAGATCTGTTAATATAATGGCTAAAGCGTTGCAAAATCCATAATAAAAATGGTTAAACTTAATGTTTGGCGGATGAGCAGAAGATCGAAAAAATGGAAGTGGACAAGATAGAGAGAAGCAAATGAGACAATTCGAGTTTTGGGTTTGAGAATGGAGAAGAGAGAGGGAAAGTTTTTTGGCGAAAAGATTTAGATTCTTTAACATTTGAGACACGATTTTCTCTATTTTAGAATTAGAAAAATAAATTTTATTTGACAAAAATGGGTGACAAAATGACATAACCACCCTGTGAAATCTTAGACGATGGATTTTTAATGTGTTGTCCGCCCTAGATAAAATCTTGTTCGGGTCGAGTCGGGACTATTAGGTCCAACACCTCATCCGACTTCATCTTCGAGATACCATACTGAAATTAATTCCAAATGGTTTTTGGTGATCTTTTGATGTTATTTGAGATAGTTATCACTATTATGTGTGTTGATAGACGTAACATCATACTTCGAATCTAATTTTGTAGACCAATTTAGTGAAATACAATATTTTAATTATAAAAAATTAATTTCAAACTATTAAATACTTAGAATATTTTAGTTCATAACTTTGAATCTTATGAATATATAAAATATGTTTATTTATTGAATTTCAATGCTACTTAAATTTAAATAAAAATTAATATTCTGAAAATACCTCACTCACAGGGCACTTCGGCTCCGTCGCGGAATCTACAGAGCCGAAGATCGAGTTTCTTTTCAATTGCTTTTGCTTTCCAAAATTAGGGACCCAAATCCCGGAAAACACTGCCCGACAGTCAAACCCACAAGTCCAAATGTAGAAAACCCAAAGAAACGCTTTCATAAAGCCGAAAAACCAAGAGCTCCGACACACAGAAACATAAAGCAATTCCCGATTTGCAAATGCACTATCTATAAAAAGCTCGACTCCCCTTCACAGGTATTGGCTTCTCTCTCTCTCTCTCTCTCTCGGTTCTTTCCTTGATCTTCTGGGGACTGGGTACCTCTTATATGCTAAAGAATTGTCTTTTATTGCCTCATTGGATTGAAACTCGTATTTCCTGATCTGGGTTCTTTTGTTTGTGACTAAATTTAGTTATGGAATGAATTAATTTGTTAGAAGTTTAACTTTGGAAGTACTCTTTGCTTGACGGGATCTAATCTGTCTTAAAGTTTGAAGATTAGGTAGTTAACTTTCTTGGGTTTGTTTTGGAAACAGAGGAAACAATTGAAGTTGTGATCTTGAATGGCAATGGCAATGACCAACGGAGGAGGGCAAGACGAGAAGCCCTTCCAGATCTTTGTGGGTTATGATCCGCGTGAGGATCTTGCGTACGAAGTCTGCCGCCATTCGATCTTGAAGAGGTCTTCGATCCCCGTCGAGATCCACCCCATCGTGCAATCCGAGCTGAGGATGAAGGGGCTCTACACCCGCGAAAGGGGGAAGCTCGAGAGCACGGAGTTCTCCTTCACCCGGTTCCTGACCCCGTGCTTGGCGAATTATGATGGATGGGCCATATTTGTTGATTGTGACTTCCTGTACCTAGCTGACATCAAGGAGTTGAGGGACTTGATCAATGAGAAGTATGCGATTATGTGCGTGCACCACGACTACACCCCCACGGAGTCCACAAAGATGGACGGGGCGGTTCAGACCGTGTACCCGAGGAAGAATTGGTCCTCAATGGTGCTCTACAACTGTGGTCATCCCAAGAACAAGGTGTTGACTCCTGAGGTTGTCAACAACGAGACGGGCGCTTTTCTGCATAGGTTTCAATGGCTGGATGATGGCGAGATTGGGTCGATTCCATTTGCGTGGAACTTTCTCGAGGGCCATAACAAGGTTGTGCATGACGATCCCACAACTATGCCAAAGGCCATCCACTACACTCGCGGAGGGCCGTGGTTTGAGCAGTGGAAGAACTGCGAATTTGCAGACTTGTGGTTGAAGGAGATGGATGAGTACCTCGAGGCGTCGAAAAAAAGCCAGACAAACTAGATGGCATCCAACCGCTGCAATGTTGATTTGGTTTTTACCGGGTTAGGTGATGAGGCACTGTACTTGTGCACTATTATTCTGTATCCTAAATTATTCTTTACCTGTATTCTTAGATTTTTTAGCTTTCTGTAGAAAGCAGCTGTTTATTACTTACCACAACAACCACCAGCCACCAATGTACTAGGATTGTGCCTGAAAATTATGTGTTATTATTTTGTTGATTCATTGTTGCTAGATCTCGTTCTAGCTGTAACATGTAGTACCAGATGCAATAGATATTCTTTCTCGCTCTCTTGTCTCGTAGCTTCTTGTTCTGCACTTTTACCCCCACATTCCTAGTTGTTTACCTGTTGTTTATACCACTTGTATCCGGATAACTGTTTGGCAGTTCGTAGAGAATTTTCAAATGTAGAAAAGTGTTACACACCAGGGGAAGGCGAAGGAACTGACAGGGGTGAAGTAGCATGGATGAGGGATGAAGGAGGACCACTGAAGAAGGAGAAGCTGAGCTGGAGTTAGTAGAGCCAGGCTTTTATATTGCTTTTGTGTTTTGTTTTGTTCTGGGCCTGAGGCCATTTAGTTTTATTCGCGGATGAGCCTGAGGCCAACTAGGAAGCCCAAGATGGGTGCACTCGTCTAGTTTAGGGGGAGCCTGACCTAAAACTAGAAGTATATAAATATCAAAGTGGCAACCTCGGGATTGGCAACCCGGAGGAATATTTGGCAAAAGCGGCACTTGTCTTATTCACCCTTTCTCTCTCTCTCTCTTTCTCTCTCTCTCTCTCTCTCTCTCTCGAATGTCATTTCTTGTCCTAACATCCCTGGGGCAGTGAGGACCTCACCAAGTGGTATCAGAGCCACTGATTATAGTAGAAGGAACGATGAGGAACGACGAACTGGCGGAGAACCTATTAGAGGAACTCGCTGTCGTGCGACAGGAGTCCGCGAATGCCCGGAGGGAGCAGGGCGAGGCATTAGCGAAAGCGTTGGCATTGTTGACCGGTCGGCAGGAAGAGTTGGAGAGCTCGATAGCAGCTTTAAGTTTACAAAATCAGAACTTAGCGCACCAGCTCAATAACTCAGCAGAAGGCGTAACCACTCCGACACGAGCGGGGGAGGTCGGAGAGTCGTCTCAAGTCCGGCCAGAAGTGGTGAGAGAAGAAGCAGCAAGGGAAGACCTCAGCCGACATATCACCTTGGGAGATCTGACCCTCCTTCCCAGGTATCCTAGGCTTGAGTTTCCAAAGTTCGAGGGCGAGGATGTGAGGAGCTGGTTGATTAAATGTGAGCATTATTTCGAAATGGAGGATGTGGGTAAGTGTCATGTGATGAGGTTGGTAGTTATGCATTTAGAAGGGGCAGCGTTGGAATGGTATCATGGTTTTTTAAAGTCTCGGCCCAAAGAAGGTGAGTTGGGTTGGGAGGAGTTTAAAGTAGAAGTGGAAAAGAGATTTACGGAGGAGTTGCATGAGCATCCTATTGAAGAGTTATTTGACTGTGTGCAAGTGGGTACTGTAATCGATTACCAAAGCCACTTTCAAACACTACTCAGCCGCGTGACCCTGGATCCATCCCATGCCCTGGCCCTGTACCTCAAAGGCCTAAAGCCCGAAATAGCCTTGACGGTTAAGTTATTCAACCCAACAACCCTATCCCAAGCCTTCAGCTTAGCCCGACTTCAGGAGAAGAATTATAACTATCTCTAGAACAAAACCCGAGAACACATCAAGCCCCCATTATTTCCCCAACCTCGGCCCACAAACAGCCTGCCCAACCCCCAGAGCCCAACCAACCACACTTACAGACCACCCATTAGATAAACACCCACCCTGCCCTCCAACACTAACCAAGCACCACGCATCACCTACCCTGCAACCACAAATCCCAACCCACCAAACAGGATGCGAGCTAACGATCGATTTAAGAGCAGGGCAGATTTCAATGAAAAGAGAGCGAAGGGCTTATGCTACTGGTGCCCAGAGAAGTACACCCCGGAGCATAGGTGTTCGCGGAAGGGAAGGCTTTATTTTGTAGAGGAAGTGGAAGAAGAAGGAGGAGATAATGAATCTACTGTGGAAGAGTTCTTCTTGTGCGAGGAGGGTGAGAAACACTCGGAGAATTTGATCATTTCCACTTGCGCAATGACTGGGACGAACGCGAGGAGCTGTAGAACAATGAAGGTGTCAGGGCGTGCTCAAGGGATGGAGGTGTGGATTCTCATTGACTCGGGGAGCACACATAACTTTGTGAGCTCGACTATGGCAAAAAAATTAGGCTGCAAGCTCGAGGAATGTAAGAACATGAGGGTACGTATGGCGGATGAAGGCGAAGTGGACTGTTCGTGGGTGTGCAAGGATTTCAAATGGAAAATGCAGGACAGGGAGTTTCAAGCCAACATGTTTTTGCTACCTTTAGGTTGCTACGACATAGTGTTGGGTGTTCAATGGCTGGAGACTCTCGGTAACATCAAGTGGAACTTCCAGTTACTGCGAATGGAGTTTCAAATGGGGAAGGCAAAGGTGGTGCTCAGAGGAGCTGTGAAAGGGCAAATTCAACAATATTCTGCCATACAGATGCACAAGTTGCTAAGCACAAGAGAGGAGAAGTCAGAAGTGTTAGAGTGCAAGTTGGCGTTGGTGCAGTTCGCACCTTATGGGGAGTTTCCGGGGCTGTACCAACTGAATGCAAACCAAGAAGATGGAGAGCAGAGGGGGGATGAAACCAGGCGGGCCAGCCTGAAATTTTTGCTAACCAAGTTTGTTGATGTTTTTCAGGTGCCCGCGACGTTACCCCTAGAGAGGCGTTAGGTCCATAAGATTCCATTACAACAAGGGGCCCAACTAGTCAGTCTCCGACCGTATAAGCATTCTACTATGCAAAAAGACGTGATGGAGAGACTTATAAGGGAGATGATTCAAGCGGGTGTGATCCGTCTAAGCTCGAGCAGCTTTGTATTTTCGGTAGTGTTAGTAAAAAAGAAAGATGGGTCGTGGAGGTTTTGTGTGGACTACCGAGCGCTTAACAACCTCACTGTCAAGCACAAGTATCCAATTCCAGTAGTAGAAGAATTATTAGATGAACTGGGGGGCGCGGCGTGGTTCTCTAAGGTGGATTTGTGATCCGAATACCACCAAATCAGGATGGCAGAGGAAGATATTCAGAAGACAGCGTTTCGAACCCACGACGGTCACTATGAGTTCATGGTGATGCCCTTTGGGTTGACTAATGCACCGGTAAGCTTTCAAGGTGCGATGAACGACATGTTCCGTCCCTTCTTGAGGAAGTTTATACTTGTCTTCATGGATGATATACTCGTGTATAGTACTTCATGGGAGGAGCATTTGCAACACTTGGAGCAAGTGTTTAAGGCACTTAGGCAGAAGTCATTCTACGCAAAAGAGAGCAAGTGCACATTCGGAGCAATGTCCCTAGAATACTTGGGGCACGTGATATCGCGGGAGGGGGTTGCCACGGATCCATAGAAAGTTGAAGATATGAAGAATTATAAGACACCTACAACTTTGAAGCAGCTCCGAGGGTTTCTAGGGCTCTGCGGGTACTATAGAAGGTTTGTACAAGGCTATGGGTTGATAAGCAGGCCACTTACTAATTTGTTGAAGAAAGACGCCTTTGGTTGGAATGAACAAGCGGAGGCTGCGTTCCAAGAACTCAAAAAAGCCATGACCTCTGCTCCGGTTTTAGTACTTCCTAACTTCCAATTGACATTTGTGCTTGAGACTGATGCTTCAAAGATGGGAGTGGGGGCTGTTTTGATGCAAGCAGGGCATCCGGTCGCATTTTTTAGCAAAGCAATGGGTCCTAAATACCAAATATTGTCCGTATACGAAAAGGAATTATGCGCGGTGGTGATGGCGGTAACTAAGTGGCATCACTACTTAGTGGAAAGGAGCTTTGTGATCAAAACCGATCATAAGAGTCTTAAATACCTTCTGGATCAGAAGCTATCTATGGCTGGCTAATGCTCTTGGTTAGCGAAATTGATGGGTTATGATTATAGTATAGAGTATAAGAAAAGAGCTTAGAACAAGGTGGCGGATGCGTTATCAAGACTTCCTAATGAGGGTCCGGAGGTGTGTGCGCTCGTGGTCATAGCAGTCGAGGAATTAGCAGAAGAGATACGAGCTAGCTACGCACTTGATCCGCAGTTGTTGGAATTGGCCAACAAGATGCGCGACCAACCTGATTCGGAGGGCATCTATTCGTGGGCTAGAGGCAGGCTGTTAAGGAAAGGACGGATGATGGTAGGGCCTGATGCTAGGTTGAGACAGAAGCTTGTTGGACTGTACTATGCGTCGGCTATGGGAGGGCACTCGGGGGTCAGTGCTACCCACCATCGAATGAAAGCTATAGTATACTGGAGAGGACTAAAAAGGGACATCCGGAACTTTGTTTGCCAATGCACGATTTGCCAAACGTGTAAATACGACAACTCTGCCTATCCCGGCCTCCTACAACCTCTACCCATTCCAGAAAAGGTGTGGCAGGTCATTTCGATGGATTTCGTAGAAGGTTTACCTAAGTCACACGGGATGACAACTATCTTTGTTGTGGTGGACAAACTCAGCAAATACGCCCATTTCCTACAGCTTAAACATCCCTATACAGCAACTACGGTAGCTAAGCTCTTTATGGAGAACGTATTCAAGTTGTACGGCATGCCGGAAGGAATCATAAGTGATCGAGACACCATTTCTTTAAGCCAATTTTGGCAAGAACTATTTCGTCAACAAGGGGTAGAACTCTGGATGTCCACTTCCTATCATCCGCAAACCGATGGGCAAACGGAAGTTGTTAATAGGTGTTTGGAGACATACCTACAGTGCATGTCGCACGAGAGACCGCAGGATTGGAGCAGCTGGCTACACCTCGCCGAGTACTGGTACAACACCAACTTTCACTCTGCGGTTGGGACCTCGCCATTCGAAGCATTATACGGAGAAGCTCCTCTGTTACACCTTCCCTACTTTGTCGGGGACTCGCCAGTGGAGGCAGTAGACCACAATTTATCTGCAAGAGAGGACAACCTCAAGATGTTGAAATTCCACTTACTACGTGCCCAGAACCGTATGAAACAGCAAGCAGATAAAGGGAGGACAGACCACGAATTTAACCTTGGGGACCTGGTGTTGCTCAAATTACAGCCATATCGACAGCAGACGGTGCAGGCTAGAGCATCGGAGAAGCTGGCTCCTCGCTACTTCGGACCATATAGAGTGATCGATCGAAAGGGGAAGACGGCCTACACGCTTCAGTTGCCAGAATCATCGCGGGTTCATCCTACTTTTCATGTGAGCCAACTCAAGAGCTTTCAGGGAACTCCACCGGAGAGAGTGACTCCCATTCCAGACGCCTTGCTGCCCGAGAAGGAGCCTTTCTTGATTTTGCACTGGCGGATAGTGAAGCAGCAGAACCGAGCAGCAACGGAGGTACTCGTACAGTGGGTTGGGGAATCGGCCGAGGATGCAACATGGGAGAACTATGAGGTGCTCAAATCGCATTTTCCCTATAGTTCCTTGTGGTCAAGGAACTTAAGCAGGGGCAATTGTTACACACCAGGGGAAGGCGAAGGAACTGACAGGGGTGAAGTAGAAGTTTGCATGGATGAGGGATGAAGGAGGACCACTGAAGAAGGAGAAGCTGAGCTGGAGTTAGTGGAGCCAGGCTTTTATATTGCTTTTGCGTTTTGTTTTGTTCTGGGCCTGAGGCCATTTAGTTTTATTCGCGGATGGGCCTGAGGCCAATTAGGAAGCCCAAGATGGCTGCACTCGTCTAGTTTAGGGGGGAGCCTGACCTAAAACTAGAAGTATATAAATATCAAAGTGGCAACCCGGAGGAATATTTGGCAAAAGCGGCACTTGTCTTATTCACCCTTTCTCTCTCTCTCTTTCTCTCTCTCTCTCTCTCTCGGATGTCATTTCTTGTCCTAACATCCCTGGGGCAGTGAGGACCTCACCAAAAAGTTTTCTCGGTAAATACTTAAGGCGATAGCAGGGAGGGTGTCAGGTCTTCGCTTTTGTTGCAGACTCGTTGTAATGCACGCATCAATTAGGGTTGAGCACGTATGTGCCATGCTCCCGTGTGTCAAAGGGTTGATGCTCCCGTGCTACGCAACGCCTACGCTTGCGTGGTACGCGAGGATTGTTTTTTTTAGCTTTTTCTATTTTTAATTTTGCCAAATCATATTTTTGTTAGTTCAGAATTAATTATAAATTTTTAATTAGTTTAAAATCATATTCGCATTTAATACAGTTAATTGAGCAGAAATAATGTGGAGCTGGTGTGTGGGCAGAGGGGTGAGGACTACAGTAGGGGTATGAGTGCACGAAAAAAGAGGATAAAAAAATCGAAGGTGCCTCGTTTGAGAAGGACTCCTGAGCTCCGCTACTGTTGTGTTCATGACTGTTTTCTAAAATTATATCCTCTTGTTTATTTCTACAGTGGCAACTATATACTACAAAATTCATTAAAACAAAATTTGAGTCGAAATCTAACAAATGTAAAAGATATGTTTTAGGTGTGACTGAAAGTATTAGATATTCATTGAAATGGCTTCAAATTTTAAATGTATTAATAGTTTTTTTTTTTGAATAACTGTATTAGTAGTTGGTATGGTCCCTTTTTTTCCTGGTGTCCTACGTACTTCTTTAAGAGGCAACACTGAAGCTGGTGTTCTTCATTTCATGGATTGGAAAGGACTAACCATTTCCCACATTGACGGAATGGCTGCTGATGCCCAAGATCAACATCTTTTCCGATAGTGGGAGAAGAA
>SOPF01027122.1:12501-24962 GCA_012979155.1 Hypericum perforatum | reverse complement strand
GAAAAAATTAATGTTTGCTTTGTGACTCAGAGATTATCGACCCGTGATAAGAAAATCTATTGAGATAATAAATTTAGTACGACAAGTTTCGTCAAAGTGGTCGACACCAGGTACACAATATTTTTACCTAATGTGATTCTCTATGTTTTTGTGGGTCTCTATCGACCAAAATAATTGGACCATATGCATGTCTTTGGTGTTGATATTTGTTGAGTTTCACTTGTGAAGAAAAATAACAATTAAGATAGTCGTTATAAATTAATTGTGATGTTAAAATTATTCCACAAGTATTGCATTTATTTGTAGTTAATTCCTAGAGTGAATGGCCAAATTAACTACAACGGTTAACAGGTTTTTTTTAATGGAGAGGATTTGCCTATTTATGGTATTTAATAATAAATTAAATAGTTTGACTTATTTTTATATACGAGCCAAAATCTTGTAACCATGTTAATCTTATAAAAACTGTTTTCGTTGGTAATACGGCAACCGAAGTGTTTGTGGTATTTTGCAAGTTGAAAATAATTTTGCAAGTTATGCATTGGTTGTATATATGTGTATGAAATAATTAGTGGAAATTTAGTGGTGATTATAAGTGCCTGTTTGAAAAAAAAAAGTGGTTGCAAAATCACGTTGAGAAAGGCTTAGGTCATTTTTTTATCATTATATTAACGCCTCTTTTTGCAATTTAAAGGTAGTAAATGTTCCGTGAAGTTATTGAATTATGTATGATGTTATTGTGTATACATGACAAGAGTTAAATTTATTATTTGAGAATTGCCGATTTTAAATCGATGAGTTAAAATAGTGGAGACTAAATAAGTTCATCATCGGTAACATTTGCTACTATTTTTTAGAATTTGACGTGATGATCGTAATTTGAAACTAACTCTATTAAAAATAGAGATCCACGTGATGATTATATTATAATAATGTTGAGTTTGAGATTATATTCTTGCGACTTTGATATTTAATATTAGGATGATTTGTGAATATCTATTGTATTAAAATAATAATAATAATACAATGATGATGATTAAATTGATGAGATGAATAACCAATGATTGTATAGTCTTCTTGGATGTGGTTTGACATATGGAGATAATCCATAGTAGCTAAAACTATTATGAAGTGAAAGTTTATTATGGTTGATAATTTTTTGAAAAAATTCTTTTAAGAATATAGCCGACACTATTAGTGTTGATGATGTGAGATTGCTAAGATGCAATAGTTATAGCTTAAATAAAGCTTCTGATAGCAGAACTAATATAATTGGTTAATTTGGTTAAGCATGCTAAAATATGGATTAATATCCAGTGTGACGCCGGAGTAGATCTGATCAATCTATTGGCATAACTCTTATAAAAAGGATGTGTAGACATCGAGGAGAATGAGACTTGAGCCAGATTGCGAGATTAACGGTGATGGAAACCTAACCTTTGTGATTGGAGATTCTATGAAGAAGATTCATATGGGTAACAACAAGTCACAAGTTAAACACTATAGTACTAAAATTGGTATCTTTCCTATGATGTGAGTGTAAGAGTACTAGATTGTACTGTGGTAGGCTAAGCTTAATAATTTTAATGAATTTCATAGCCCTTAGTTAAAGAGTGGTGTATAAAGTGCAGTATACACTTGATGAGTCACCTATATGAGTGTCGAGTGGAGCCGTTCATATGAGATTGTGACTGAACCTCTGGAGCACTCAAGAATTACCAAGCTGCGAGCACGACCAATTTTTTAGCTCGAAACATCACAAAGGATGAGAACTATAGGGGTGAAGTGTGAATTATAGAGTTTAGATATACAAAATAGTGATCATGATTCATAGAAGTTAAGATAACTTCATCATGACACTTGTGTAACTTCTCTATAAGTCTAAGGTCTGGTTCATAGTCTACGAGATACCAAAGCCGATGTACTTGCATCTATATATCTACTCGGGAAAGTATTTTAAATTTTTGCTATGTATATTAGTATAAAATATTTAAAATAGTGGAGATTGTTGAAAAAATAGAGCAATTATGTGTTAGCAAAATGATAATTCAAAGAGTATTTTAATGGGCATAAATAATTTGTGTGATTGATATGAGATGTTACAAAATTGTAATAATCTATATTAAACTTCAAATTAAAATGAGCATTTATTTGAGAAAAATCATTCATTTTTAAAAGTTTAGTAACCTTCATAATTTATTTCTAAATTCATGGCGTTCCGTATTTATTGAAAATCATATGTTACACAATTAAATTGTGTAAATGCCCATATTTACTATATAAGAGGTTATCCTTCAATTGAGAAAAGAGAGGAGATCATCCACTACGTGTAGAACCATTTTTCGTAATACCTAGTAGGTATACTTGATCTCGTTAGTTATTTGATTACCGAGTATTCATTTGAACTCGGAAGGATCTGTTTAATCATGGAGAACTACAACTACCGGTGAGATAGTTCTTAAGGACAGCGTCCACTACGCGACTCAGATCGATTATTTCTTTTTATTCCACCAAATTTTCCAACAGGGTTATGGTCCTAAATCCTCCACGACCTTTCCCAGGGGACCATCCTCTTCCTCTCCCCTCCTACTTCCATCAAATATCGAATCCTTCATCACCCTAATTTCTCCCACAATTTGATCTCCGAGATCTCCGTCGAGCTCCCCGCCCACTACTACATCTCGCTCTACACCTCGTCAACCTTCTTTCCGACCAGGTTCTAGGATCCTCCCTCTCTCGGATCAACCTCCGGTGACTCACTCTCTCTTCGAGACCTCCACCGAGGCATTGATTGTACATGTCCTCAAGGGAGTGCTTAGACATCCATAAAAATATTTTATTTTGTTTCTTGTATAAGGGTATATTAGTCATTTTACGTTTAAAAAATGAAAAAATGAGTGCTGAGGTAAGCAAAAGAATCCGGATTAATATTTTGTTAAAGAATATAAACTCTATACTAAATTTAGGAATCTTATCGCAAATATAAAAATAAGTTAAAACCTGAGAATAATTTACCCAGCAAACTTCCGGTAAGAGAACATTACTACTCCCACTTGCGATTGCCCATACTCGGTGCCATTCTCCTAAAACTATATCCACACTTTCCCCATCCATAGGTATTCTTTTCTCTAACCAATAAATATTCGATTGACCAATGACGCATTTATTCCGCGTTAATCAAAATATATTGTGCCTAAAATTCTAAAGAACAACGCATGTGTTAAATAGTTATACATTTTTTTTTTGTGTCTTACGAAAATTATATATTTGATTCAAATTAAAATTAATTTAAAATAATCGACAGGAGAGAGGAACAAACCCTTTCCTAAGCTATATAAAGCAGACTTGTGCACTGCCCTCCCTTGCAGCTACTCCTCCCCAATTTACTCCGCCAACCCGTCGTCGAGCCGCTTCTTCCTCCTCATTCGCCCCCGCTATCGCCCCGACGGACATGCCGATGGCTGATAACGTGTTGCTGAAGAAAGGGATAGCGGAGCTCTACGACGAGTCGTCGGGAGCGTGGGAGGACATATGGGGAGACCACATGCACCACGGCTTCTACAAACAGGACGGCGCCGTTTCGGACGGCAAACTTCTCGACAACCACCGGTCCGCCCAGATCCGGATGATCGAAGAGTCCCTCCGGTTCGCTGGCATCTCCTCCGGT
Source organism: Hypericum perforatum (assembly GCA_012979155.1). Classification (NCBI taxonomy): domain Eukaryota; kingdom Viridiplantae; phylum Streptophyta; class Magnoliopsida; order Malpighiales; family Hypericaceae; genus Hypericum; species Hypericum perforatum. The sequence continues at coordinate 21,295 of SOPF01027122.1, read as the reverse complement.
TTGGTTTCCTACACATCGCCGTTTCTTTTTTATTTATTTATTTTTTTCCATGTTAAGAGTCCATGAATTTTGGGGACTTCTTTCATTTTTATCATTTTGGTACTTTAGATATTTTCGGAAAGTTGGGTTTTGGTACTGTTTTTGGAAACCAACCGGTTTGGGTCCGACTTGTCTGGAAGTTTTCAATAATAATATTGTTATTGATTTTATTTTGTATGATTCTAAATATCGTTAGCTTATAACACTAAACATTTAATTAAAAACTCTACTTAATCTAAAATAACTCGTTTCATATTAATATATGTATTTATTGGTTCATCTTATTTTTTTACCCATTATATGGATAAGCTTACACAGTACAATAGGACAAAAAAAAAAGAGAGCTCGCACATTGGACTGTGTTTCATATTCCACTGTCACATCTTGAACGTGTTTAGAGCTTGGAATATGCTTCATATTCCTATCCTTTCTTTTTATATATTTTTCTAAGTGGAAACATCGTTTTTTTCGGTGACAAGTTAGTGTGTTAGGCTCTTTGATGGGATCTACGATTGTTGCTTAATAAGTTAGTATTCTGGTTGTTATTGTACTTGATTGGAAAAATATTAAGAGACCTCCCTCCAGTCGCCAATGGGCTAATTAGGTGATTTGTTGGGTCTTGAAAATTAACAAAAGTTTTGATTTTTACACTCTAACTAAAAGAATCAGCCAACAACGTTAATCACGATTCAATCACCCTCCTAATTTTCCTAAAAAAACAACCCGATCTCATAATCCAAATGTTGTATCGGAGAGCGTGTATACTTGATTGAGATCGAATTATAGTCGAGGCAAGTGTTGAACATTTTTTCCGTAAGACAAGATTGTCCTGTATATTTTAGTGTGTACGGACTATGACAATCGTCCCCAAGATACAATGACTATTCAGGCGTTTCCAAAATCGTTGGAAACGAGTCTCGAAACTTTCGGGCGAACCCTTATATACCCAGAATTTTCGGACTCTTATGTTCTAGTTTGAAGAACGGGGGATGAGAAGAAGACGACTTGCTAGGAAGATACTTGTCATTAGGATGGATTTGTAAGTGAGGAGAGCACGCCTATTTATAGGCTGAAGGCCGGTCGCTATATGAATAGTAACCATCAATGAACAGTAATTGATGAACATTAACCATCAATGAATAGTAACTATTAATGAACAGTAACTATCGTCATATGAACAGTAACCGTCAATGAATAGTACTACCGTCATATGAATAGTAACTGATGAACAATAACTATCGTCATATGAACATAGTAATTAGTTAGATCCTCTCGGTGCCGAGTGCACCTCAATGTACTAAAGTACCTGCTCTAGCCCATGTTCGGCCCCAGTCCCGTGCCCGTGCCCGTGCCTGTACCCGTGTCTTTGGGCTTTGGGCACTATTGGGCTTTATTCACTGTCTGAACAATCCCCCACATGAATGATGACCAATGCATGCAAACTCTAATCAAAAGTTCCAACGTGTTATTATTGCATCGAGATAGGCAGCTTGCGACTTTGAACCTCTGTAGTAAGATGTTATTGGATTTACTCGCTGCTCGGTAAATATGATGTCTTGAACCGTCAGCTTTTGGTGTAAACCAAGACAATAACACTTACACAATAACAACCCTAGTATATTTGGATTCTCATGTTGTGTCCTTTTCGACTATGGACCGTATCTTAGATTCATAAGTATTTTCCCATTTGAAGCAACCTCACTTTATAATTACATAGGTGACCTTCTATCAGAAGTATCCTGTCATACTTCACCTTTAATAAGGTATAGGAATCATTAAAAGCGTAATGCTTAACCTTGCCACACCTCTACAGGTCAACACCTGGGCAGCTTCTGAGAATGAGATAGGTTCCAGGTGATTAACTGAACCCTCCATAACTTAGTTGTCTCACTGAACCAAGTTTGTGGGATCTCCACTCATCATGGTTGAGTTACCGCTATGGACGTCCTTTAGTGTGTGGACTTTAATCCCATTCTCCTTACTACATTGTACATTTGATCTCTATTAATTCCTTTCATAAAAGGATCAGCTATGTTGTCCTTGGACTTTACGTAATTAATGGTGATCACCTCACTAGAGATCAATTGTCTTATGGTATTATATCTCTGACGGATATGTCGAAACTTACTATTGTACATTGTACTTTGTGCTCTCCCGATTGTAGATATACTATCACAATGATCAATATGGGAGGCACTGGTTTTCTGCAATATGGAATATCCCCTAGGAAGTTTTTGAGCCATTCAACTTCTTCCCCACCTTTGTCTAGTGCTATTAACTCTGACTCCATGGTGTATCGAGCTATGCACGTTTGTTTATAGGACTTTCAAGACACAGTTCCTTCTGCTATAATGAATACATATCCGCTTGTGGATTTAGAGTCCTTAGTGTCTGATATCCAGTTTGCATCACTATATCCTTCTAATATAGCTGGATATTTAGCATAATGTATGCCATGGTTTATGATATATTTTAAATACCACAAGACCCTTTCTAGACCTAACCAGTGATCTTTTCCTGGATTACTTGTGAATATACTAAGCTTACTAATTGAGTATACAATATCGGGATGAGTGCAATTTGTTAAATACATCAAGCTCCCGATAATTTGTGCATACCTCAGTTGAGGTACTGGGTCCCCTCGATTCTTGGCTAAGTGTAGATTTAAATCTACTAGAGTCTTAACCGGAGGTTTATCATAAGCTTCAAATTTCTTGAGCACATTTTTCACGTAGTGGGATTGTGTCAAGATAATTTTGTCAGCTTTTCTAGAGATCTTTATCTATAGTATGACGTCTGCCAAACCCATATCTTTCATGTCAAAGTGGTCTTTCAACATGTCCTTAGTTTTTACAATAAACTTTTTATTGCTTCCCATAATTAGTAAGTCATCTACGTAGAGACATACAATTACGTAAGCTTCAGGTGTGACTTTAATGTAAACATATTTATCGTACTCATTGATCTTAAATCTATTTGACAACATCGTCTTATCAAATTTTTCATACCACTGTTTTGGCACTTATTTTAGCCCGTATAGTGACTTGACTAGCTGGTATACTTTATGCTCTTGTCGAGGAGCCACAAATCCTTCAGGTTGCTCCATGTATATCTCCTCTTCTAGTTCTCCATCCAGGAAAGCTGTTTTTACATCCATCTGGTAAATCTCGAGGTTATAGAGAGCTACAACAGCTATGAGCACTCTAATTGATATGATTCTTGTGACCGGTGAGTATGTGTCAAGGACATCATATTCCTCTTTCTGTTTGAACCCCTTAGCTACCAATCAACTTGTCAATTGATCCATCAGCTTTGTATTTCCTTTTAAGGATCTACCTGCATCCCAAAGGTTTGCAGCCCGATGGGAGATCCACAATTTCCTATGTGTGATTTTGCATGATGGATTCTATCTCACTATTGATAGCTTCTTTCCAGAGAGGAGCATCTGGACTGGACAATGTCTTTTAGATTATCATGGGTTCATCTTCTAACGCATAGGTTAGATAGTCCGGACCAAAAGATTTGGTTACCCTTGCCCGTTTGCTATGTCTAAGTTCATCATCTTCTTGATTTGACCTTTGCGTAGTCTCTTTCGTCCTCTTGTTAGGACTTTCTTTCTTTCTTTTCTTATTAGGAAAGATATCCTCAAAGAATGTTGCGTTCCTTGATTCTATGACCATTACCGCGTTTATTTTCGGGTTTTCAGATTTATGCACCAGAAATTGATAAGCGCTGCTTTATTGCGCATATCCGATAAAGATGCAATTAATGGTCTTGGGTCCTATTCTCGCCTGTTTAAGTTTAGGTACTTCGACCTTTGCTAGGTACTCCCACACTTTAAGATTACCGTAAGAAGGTTTTCTTCCTTTTCATAGCTCGTATGGAATTTTGTCTATTTTTTTGTACGGCAATTTGTTTAGAATATGGTTAGCTGAGAGCACAGCTTCTCCCCACATATTCTGGGATAAGCCCAAGCTAATCAACATAGCGTTCATCATCTCCTTAAGAGTTCAATTTTTGCATTTAGCTACACCATTCAACTGAAGTGAGTACGGAGCAGTCGTCTGATGAATAATGTCATGTTCTCGATAGAATTTTTTAAACATAGCTACGTATTCTCCTCCTCGATCATTTCAGATCATTTTGATTTTTATGCTGAGTTGATTTTCAACCTCATTCTTATACCTGTTAAAGGCGTCAAGAGCTTCATCTTTGTCTCTTAAGAGATATATGTAGCAGTATCTCGTGAAGTCATTGATAAACATGATGAAGTATTTCTTTTCGCCTTTGGTTTGTATGTATTTCATATCGCAAATATCCGTATGGATCAGCTCTAAAGGCGTGGTACTTCTTTCCACCGAATAGAAAGGTGCTTTGGGCATTTTAGCTTCCACACATACCTCACATTTATCGGAAGGATTGAACTCTAGATTCGGTAATAAATTTAAATTTACCAACTTTCTTAGCGAGTTTAAGTTTACGTGTCCTAATCTACCATGCCATAAATTAGAACACTCAGCCAAGTAAGAAGAAGCTTTAACTTTGTTTTCACCATCAAAAGTATGGTGTATAGTTTTTACATTCATCTTAAAGAGCCCCTTCTCTAGGTAACCCTTGCTTACAAATTGACCTGTTTTGGTCAATACAAATTTATCAGCCTCAAATACAAGCTTAAGATTGGCTTTGTTTAACAGTGAGCCAGAAACTAAGTTCTTGCGGATGTCCGGGATATGCAACACATCTAAGAGGGCCAGCTCCTTTCCTGAGGTCAGCTTCAGAACCACTTTGCCCAGCCTGATGATCTTGGACATTGTAGAGTTTCCCATGTACAGCTTCTGACCAGTGATCAGGATATAGCTCGAGAACTACTCTTTTGGATGTCCACCAGGTTGGCCTCGAATACCACGGCTGAAAGATCCATCTCAGACGGGTCTTTAGCTAAGTTGGTCTTTCCTTGGTCGTTCTTCTTCGGCTGGCGACAGTCATTAGCCATATGGCTAGATTTTCCGCAGTTGTAGTAGTTGCCCTTAATCTTCTTTTTCTTGATCTTCTTGGGCTGCTCTTGCTTCTCCTACTTGTCCCCGAACTTCTTTCTCTTCTTGCCACCTTTTTCCTCGGTGAGATACACGGTGGTTTCAGAGGTAGCCTTGCCTTACTTGACTTCAGATGTTCAGTTGTCTTCCTCGATCCAAAGCCTTACGATCAGGTCTTCTAGGCTCATGTCCTTCCTCTTATGCTTGAGGGGGGAGGGGAGCTTCTCGATCATCGTGGCCACTTGGAAGGACTTGCTGAGCTGCATCCCTTCGGCTTGGATCTCGTGAAAGATCAGCTGCAGCTCCTGAACTTGGTGGATGACCTTCTTGGAGTCCACCATCTTGAAGTCAAGGAATCTTCCGACGATAATTTCTTCATCCCGGCATCCTCTATTTTGTACTTCTTCTTGAGTGAACTTCAAAGCTCCTTAGCGATCTTAGCTACCGCATAGACATTATAGAGTTTGTCGTCTAGTCCATTCAAGACGTAGTTACGACACATGAAGTCGCTGTGACTCCATGCGTCGAGGGCGTTGATCTTTCTCGTCCTCCACAAGTTTCAGTGCTTCCTTTTTCAACAACCGAACTAGGTTGAGCGTGGTCAGATAGAATGTCATCTTCTGCTGCCATCTCTTGAACTCGGTACCGTTGAACTTTGCTGGCCTTTTGGCATGGACTCGGGACCGCTGGTACAATGCTTGTCAATGCCATCTTCAAGTACACAAATCTCGTCTTATGATTGTTATATCTGAGAGCGTGTATACTTGATTAGGATCGAACTATAGTCGAGACAAGTGTTGAATACTTTCTTCGTAAAACGAGATTGCCCCATATATTTCAGTGCGTACAGACTACGACAATTGTCCCCAAGATAGAAAGACTATTCGGGCGTTTCCAAGACCATTGCACATGAGTCTCGAAACTTTCAGGATGAATTTGGAAATGAGGATGACACGCCTATTTATAGCTCAAGGTCGACCGTCATATGAACAGTAACTGTCAATGAATAGTAACTGATGAACAGTAAATGCCAATGAACAGTAACCACCATCATATGAACAGTAACTGATGAACAGTAACCGTCGTCATGTGAACAGTAACAGGTTAGACCCTCCCGGTGCCGAGCGCACCTCAATGTACCCAAGTACATGCTCCGGCCCATGCTCGGCTCCGGCCCTGCGCCCGTGCCCGTACCCGTGCCTTTGGGCTTTCGGCCACTATTGGACTTTATTCACTTTTCCAACACGTAATGCAGCCCGATCGCTGAAATTTTGATAATACAATGACTATTTATAGTTATTAAAGAGAAGAAACTTGTTGTGGGAAATAAACAATTGTTTATTTACATTTTTTTTATCCTTTAACAGACGATACAAAGACATGGCCGAAGAACGTTGTTGATGTTGGGTGTGGGATAGGAGGCAGCTCGAGGTACATTGCTACTAAATATGGGGCTTCGACCCAAGGAATCACTCTTAGCCCCGTCCAGGCCGAGAGGGCCAATGCTCTTGCAGCTGCTCAGGGTCTGACCGATAAGGTACATCTAATGTAGTCGTCAACTTCTCCGTATTAGAATTTCCGTAACCAACAAAAAAAATTCATATAATAAATTGATGTACAATAATTATGACTTGACGAAAAAAAATCATTCAAATGAATTTGCACAAATGTGATACTGCGTCATTTGTTTGCAGGCTTCCTTCCAAGTTGGAGATGCTCTTGAGCAACCATTCCCAGACGGTCAATTCGATCTAGTCTGGTCCATGGAGAGCGGGGAACATATGCCCGACAAGAAGAAGGTTCGCTCTCTTCGATAGTTGGATATTTCAAAAATTAATCTGAGTCGTGTAGATCACGGTACGCATCAGTTTCTTATGTGTTCGTGAACTTGCAGTTTGTTAGCGAGTTGGCTAGAGTTGCTGCACCCGGGGCCACCATGATCATCGTGACATGGTGCCACCGGGATCTCGGCTCGGACGAAGAATCTCTGAAGGCGTGGGAGACAAAGCATCTTAAGAAGATATGCGATGCTTACTATCTTCCGGCTTGGTGTTCAGCTGCTGATTATGTCGAATTGCTTCAATCCCTCGGCCTTCAGGTGACCGCTTCTAAATTTGCAGCACCGATATTGATTAAGACATACTGCAAATTTTATTCAAGTTCTACAAGAACATAGGTTATACTTTCTTAATTGTGCAAGGCTAGATACAGATGTATAAAATCATTTCATGAGTAATTTTATGGTTGCCATGATTTGATATAGGTTGGAGAATCGTATTAACTCTTAATTTTAGAAAATAAATTTGATAATTTATTGGATTTTTTTTCTAACGTTGGAGAGAAAAATCGATTTCAAACTCTATTGTATGCAAATTTTGGCTCAATGAATTGGTAAGGTGATCTTAAATTGTTATTGCAGGATATAAAGAGAGCAGATTGGTCTGAGTACGTTGCGCCATTTTGGCCAGCAGTGATCCGCTCCGCATTAACATGGAAGGGCATCACATCTCTACTACGCAGTGGTAATTAATTCTTCGTTAAAATAGAACAATTTATTTAATAGTTGATCGAAAATTAAGTAATTTTCGTTCTGATAATTATAGACACTGGTTTAATTGAAACAGGTTGGAAGACCATAAGAGGGGCAATGGTGATGCCACTAATGATTGAAGGGTACAAGAAAGATTTAATCAAATTCGCTATTATTACATGTAAAAAGCCCATTTAGACCCAGGACTCCTTGGCATTAGAGAAGTAAAGAGAATAGTGTACGAAAAGCGAATCGTGACATTAGGCTCTTCCCAGAAGAAAATTAAAGAAAATCCCATTTGACCTGGCATGTAATCTCTGTACTACATTGGAATTTAAAGGAGACTGGTCCTTCGTCCTTAAACACCCGTTTCTTTTGGGGAAATAATGTGGAAACCCTTTTGTTTATCTTCGAAAAGATCCCCTTTGTTTGTAGAATTTGGTTGTTTCGTCTGCACTTCAAGACTGATTATGTGCCGAAGAATTTAGAAATTCCAGTAATCCGATGTTTTGTTCGGATTTCACAACCAATTATTTTGCTCCGATTTTGGATGCGTAAGATGCATGCCACATTGAGAATATTTTAAAATTGATCTCTAAATTATAAAACTATGTGAAAAACCACCAAACGAGAAAAAAAAAACCAAAAAAATCAAATGGTCATTGACCTTTGTTTATCAACTTTTAATATTGTTGTCTTCAAATTTGAATCTTGAGAACTCTAATTATTAAACAACAATAATTTTACTTGTGATCTAACTATTTATTGCCATTGAGTTTTACATTTCACCTATATGCAAAATTAGGGAAAAAGTAAAAAACAAATCAAGAAAATAAACATATTTAAGAGCACAAAATGGAAGGGAATAATAAATAAACAAAAACAAGTGCAAACAATTAGTCCTAGAGCTCGCACGAAACAAATAACTTCCTTAAAGGAGGAAGTGATTCATTTAATTAACAATTAATCCTACATTTTTTTTAATAAGTCGTTAATTCAAATCTCACTCCTTCATAAAATAGAAAAATCTTCGCTTGAAAAAAAATTATCTTTTAAAATTCCCAAATTTAAGTTAAAATTACTAAATTAAAAATTCACAAAAAATAGCTCAATTCCCAGTCAAATGGAAAGATCAAAGAGTCGTTCAACAGGAACAATTAAATTTATGTGCATCAAATAAAAAAAAGTACTT